>JBCAUA010590160.1:0-16248 GCA_038406235.1 Peronia verruculata
TGTAGAAATGGTTGCTGTTACATGATAGCACAAAAACCGAAAATCGATAATTTTGACCAAAATTTCGATTTCAGGACACACACATGCACGCACGCACACACGAAAGACGCGCACACACACACACGCGCGCACACACACTTCAAATCTAGTTTGAAACCACACTCTTTCAAAATTGCTGTAGACTCACACAGTTCTTTCACAACAATAAATATCTTTTTTTTTTTTAGTGAAGTAAGTCTTGCATAAATTGTCATGTTTTCTCAGGATGGGCTCATGAAATTGAATTTGTGTGTGGTCTGTCTCAAAAGTTGGAAAATTTTTACATGTATTCCCTGCAATATAGAAATGGATTTTTCAGAGCCTGATAGAGATATGCCAAGCAAAAGTTAAATGTTTGTCATGTAAATGATTGTGGCAGTGACCAAGCCACTGTTTGTTTGAAGCCATGGCATACCATAAATAGAAGGGTAATGTTTGTTCTATTGCAGATGTTGATTGCAGGTTATATCCTAGCTGTGTACAGGAAAATTCAGGAGGACTCCAAGAACACACGAGGCACCACCCCAGTCAAACGCAAGTCTAACAGTCAGTCACAGGTATACATTTGAAATCATTTGAAAAATTTTGTTCCCAACCTAGTAATGCATCTTTTTACCTTGTCTATGTTTCAGACTTGTGCCCGATAGGGCCAGTGCAAATTCATTTTTATTTTTAAGACAAAATATTTGAAACAGTATAAATTTTATGTAATTTTAAAGGCACGTATGAGGCTAACAGCTTTTTATTGCCCAGAACATGGAAAGTTTTGTGTTGTAGTAACCCCTATGTCAAGATAGAGGAGATCTAAAAGTTATTTAAGATGTTCCATCACAGGGTGCAAAAGTAAAGTAGAAACAACAGACCTTACTGTAGACAAGATTTCTAATCAAATATTGCTGTTTCTCATGTTCAATATATCATGAAAATGGAGTTGGACTTTTTTTTTTATTAGATTAAGTTTGTCTGCGAAGCAAAGTATTAAAGACTGTTCAAGATGAAGGAATAGCTTTGAATAGTCTCCTGATTCTGAGTATTGGAATCATAAATGTCACTGAAGCAGTGGAGACTATACAGAAAATTTACATGGAACTTCGTGACTATTAATGTATGGAGGGAAAAACATCTTACATACATTTCAGCACTTATAGTATTCTCTGTGCTCTTTACAAACAGCATAAGAGTTGCAGTGAAGAAAGGCGTGTTTTGTGATGAGGACAACTTGTAATTTTTACTCTCATGACTATTGAAATTGACATAATAGAATTATTATGTATCTTGAATTTTTGTTTTCTTCAGAAATCAGTGGATGTAACAACTTTGCCGTCCATCGTTGCATTTTCTCAGAACTTAATTCAAGAGGAATTTTCTCAACATATGTTTGCGTAAGTTTTGGCATCTGACTAATATTCATTGTAATTTTTATATGGTAGACAATTTTCATTCGAAAAGATAGAACGTCATTTTGTCAGTTCAAATTTTCGCAGAGAGTAATGTAACCTTTTTGATGTTTGAATGAAAAATAAAAAAGTTTTAGCAGTCCTCTTGATTTGTTTTATCTTTACATCTAGATCTGGAAGACCGTTATTGCTTTTGTCACAAATTTTGCTCAGATGCAAATATTTTTTTTGAAGCAGGAATGAAAAGTTTACCTCTGATTGTTCTCTCCATTTTATTTGACATCATGACTTGACTAGAAGATTGTATATCATTTTTGTTCGTAAATTATTCTCAGCTATGAATAGCACTTGATTCATAAATTTAAAAAAAAACAAACAAAAAAACAATAATAATAATAATCATCATGAAACTTTAGTTCTCTTGAGATATTTATTTAAGCATTAACAATTCAACAAGATAATTGTTTATTGCCATTTTGTTCTTATTATTGTGACAGATTTTGCATGGACAAAAATGTGATCTATTTGAAGCATGAATGGAAAAGGTTAAAATTATAGTTATATTTTTCATTCATGTCTTCTGACATTCCAGATTAACTCAAAAGATCAAGAAAAAACTGCCAGCCTCGCACAGAGGAATGGACGGAGAGACTGACATTTTTCCCCATTTACCTGGCTCTCACCTCAAGCTAACCAACCCAGCCCTAGAGTTTGTGAAGACTATTTGTGAGGTAAAGCATGATTTGCCATGTTGTAGAAATACTCAAAAGCTTCAAAGTGTGCATTTTGCACAAGAGACAAAAAGTTTCAGTTGTGGTGGCTTCAGGAAATCAGATAATAATATATTTTGTCATGACAAAGAGAGAATGACATTTGATAGAAAGGATCGACAGCAAATAAGACTGAAGTAGACCAAGACTGATTTTTATCAAAATCCTGAATCATATAGTACACAGAATGCGGAATTCTTCCAAACCAGTGATGAGGGGAACCAAGGGATATAATCACCAACGTGTGACACAGACTTTGCATGTAGCGAAAAAGGTTCTAACTGTCAAACAATTAAAATAAAAAAAAACATTAAAAAATCTTTTACATTACACCAGATCTTAATATGTTTCAATTAGAAATTGTACAGAAATTGCTGATAGAATCTGTTCATAAAAGTGATGCCATTTTTTTACAGGTGTTGAGTTTAGACAGCAATATCTCTATTCAAGTCAAGAAACTGAAGAGGGACCTGCTCAAACTGATTGGAGTGGGAGAATTTTCGGAGGAAGCCATTTTTATTAACCCTTGTTTATCCTTTGTCTTGCCAGAGGTAAATTAGCTGTTATTTGAAGATTTTTAACCTTTTGAATATCATTACTAAAACTTTGAATTGCGGAGAAATTATCTGAAACTTTTAAGATCAGGTTCCTGCATGTTTAGTCAGTAGCAGTATAAATGGCTGGCATATGCTATGTCGCACATCCAGGTGAAATGAATCACACCCTAGAAAGGGCCCTGATGATGAGAAAATTGGATTTTACTGACAATGGGGCCTCAGGGGTTAACTTTGCACACAAAAATCCCATGACAGAAAAGTTATGGTAAAATAATGTTTTGACTTAAGTCTTACTCTTATTTCCCTTTCCAAAGACACTAGGAAATCTTTACATGAACAATTGTGATATGAATTCATTTCAGTTGGTTGTGTGGCATATCGTCTCAAGGTTGGTCATAGCAACTTTGACTAGCAGATCTTTAAATGCTACAGTTGATTACTCTAGTGATGGGTTCAGTTAGCTAAGTTTTGACCAGCATGCATCTCACAACTGTATCGAATTTATGTGGTTTGACAGGTTTGAAATTTGTGCTGCCTCTGGTGGTCAGGCAACCAGTGAACTTTCTGCGTAATCAGCTCTTCAGCATTTAAAAAGCTTTGAAGTTACAATATCGAAGTGTACTTCTTATCACTCAAAATAGTTCAGTTTACTTGAAATCTGGTTTGTTATCATGCCTGATCTACACCAGCCTATGTTTCTTGACTTTTGATGGTACAAAAAGAAAGCAAAGACAAATTGCAACATATTTCTGCTGGGTTGGGGCCTTGTGAGATGCAGCAGTTTATAATGTTTTCACACATAAGACATATATTGTATTATATTGTTATGTTATTTTTTGACCACGGTTGTGGACAGCTGAGATAACCACCACTACAGGAGGTTGAAAAGCTTATAAAAACCATAACATATATTGTAGGAAAATACAAAACTCTGGGGTCATTGCTCACATACATGCATAATATCCCCAGAGTTGGGATCAGAAAACTTTTGTTACTGTCAGTTTAGACCCTGTGAGTTTGAATATGTTCAGAATTTGTAATGCAGCTGCTTTAAGTCTCATGTAGCAATACATTCAGTCAGCTAATGTGTGTGGAATATTTCATTTACCAGATGATTTGCAGGAGCTGCAATCAGATTCGTGACCTTGACCTCTGCCGAGATATCAATGTGGAACGAGGTGGCGACACCACAGGGTAAATTCACATGTACATTTTTTTCTCCTCAATTAATTTTACAATTTTACAATATATATATATATATATATATATATATAAACAAAGAAAAAAAAATCCAACCATTTTTGTTCACAGTTTTTAACTTCTTATGAGCTCTGTCCATATGTGGACCAAAAATGTAACAAGTAAGTTAATTCTGTCAATGATGTATTTGCTTTGCCAGGTCCTGGGCCTGTCCCCAGTGTCAGACAGACTACGATTCCTCTGAGATAGAACAGAACTTGGTGGACACATTGCAGAGAAAGTCTATGGCATATGTCTTACAGGACCTGACATGTTGCAAGTGCAGTGGGGTAGGTGGAGGCTTAAGTAGTTGTAATTTAGTAGCTGTGGCATAGTGGTTCGGCAAGTGGCAACTGGGAATTAAAAGTTTCAAGTTCAAAATTCTATGGTTCCCCCCAAATCCATAAGAAAAACTTTATTCATACATTTCCTCATTTGATGAAGGGTAAAATATCATTAAGAGATAAGATTTTCAGTTTCTAATAGACAGCCATTTGGCATGCTTCCCAGGAAACTGAGAACATTGTGTCTCTGTTAGGTCTGTCAGAGTAATATTAAATTGTAAAGCACTGAGAGCCTCCACCATATGAGCTTCATTCCTGTATAAGTGCTGTCTCTTATTATTATTTATGTGGAAGCAAGACGTATATCTCCAGCATTTGTAAGAATAAGGCATAGTAGGCTTATCGATTATATCTGTATTGAAATTTGGAGGTGTAACTTAGGTATTAAATTTTGTGATCAAAGTTTATCTATTACATTTTCAAGACCCATCTCTGTAAAGGTTTTGGGTGAGATCAAATGAGTTTGAGAAGCAGTTGTTAAATTCATACAGAAAAACTAACATCACTGCACATTTGTTCGTGACAATGACATAAAACTATTGATTAATTACCCTTTGGTGATAATGCAACTTTCCTTTTGCATCTTCTGAAGAGGGTTTCCCGGGGAAAAGTAATAAAGCTACAAAATTCTACATCGATCTCATTATTTTGTATTCAAAATTAGGATTCTGATAAGCAGAATTTGTAATGAAAATGAGTAACATTCGGTGTTTATACCTACATGTATTTTATTTGTACATGGTCTCCGCCCAAGAACCTGGTAGTTGGGAGACAAAAAAGGTGGGCTCTTAGGCGGACGGGTTCTTAGGCAAATTGAAGTTACGCAACCGATCTGACCACAGATTGTCTCCACTGCCATGATGTTGATCGTTACCATCAATTGAAGATTAATCTATGCGAATAAGTACAGCCTTCTTCCCTGTGTGTGTTATAATTAGATATAGCGATTCCTGATCTTTTTAGCGTATAGTAACATAAATACTGCCCAGCGCTTAAACGCCCTGTGAGTTTTCACATAATGGTATCATTGTTGAAAACATGATATTGCTATGCTACCCCATGGATAATCGAACGAGTGACATAACTGTTTACAGACCGACCGAAGTAGAAAACAGCTGACCCGTCAGAAGGCTAAACTTACTCCTTATCCACAAAGCCAGTCACAAGTGCTGTCCCACGTGTTGTCAAACAAAGAACTGGTTACGAGTTATTCAACAACATGGCCTGATTATGCAATCATACATCAACCATCACTTCCACTTCTTTGTCTACCTGTTCCCTCCACCCCTATCCTCATTTGACTGTACATCTAGCACTGTGCGTTTCTCTCAAGTGGGCAGTATGATGTGGAATTGTGCCATAAGTACTTGGGTATCTTGGTCTGCCACTGGGCTCTTAGACGGATTTTTTTTATTTCGGAGCACCCAGAGTGGGTTCTTAGAAGGGTAAATTATAGAGGAAAAATTCCGTTTCACAGCGGAGGCTGGTTCTTAGGCAGACCAGGCACTTAGGTGTAGGGTTCTTAGGCAGAGACCACTGTACTGAAATTTACCAACATGGCCAGAGTAGTCGTACGTAAGCTGAGAAATGTATGGAATACCCAAATACATTTTGTAATGAAATTTAGAAGTGTGACTGTGTAACTATGCAAGCCAGGACCTAATGAAAGAAGCGTGACTGATATACAAAACATTAAGAACATTTCTTTGTTTGCTATTAGCAGTGAATCATCATATAAGAAGGTATTTGATCTCTTAAAAGTGAGGAATTAAATCATATCATCAATAAATGTTTGTTCCTCTCCACAATCAGGTCAAGGATGCCAATATGCCACTTCATTGCAAATGTGCGGGCGAGTTCAGGCGAACTTATGAGATCTCAGATTTCAGCAAACAGCTGATAACACTTCATGGCATTGCAAGGTTTGATAACCTTTCTTTCTTTCTTTCTTTCTTTCTTTCTTTCTTTCTTTCTTTCTTTCTTTCTTTCTTTCTTTCTTTCTTTCTTTCTTCCCTCTCTTCCTTTTTTCTTCCTGTCCATCTTTCTCTTCTCCTGTCTTTCTTTCTGTTTCATTACAATTTCTCGCTGTTTTCTTTTGACAAATAAACATTTCAAGGGAATGAAAAATTTCATAGGACAACTTTGAAGCATGACATGTTGGTTGAAGTCATGTTGGTCGAGAAGTTAACTGATTGTCATGGGGATTTAAAAGTTGATGAAACTTTGAAAGGTTAAAGGTGTATTTGGAAAGGGAGTCTGTGAGGTGATGCTGTTTGATCTGAAAGTTTGCCGGACTACATGTATATAAGATTTAAAATTGTCAACTGAAAAGTTGGCAGGACACTATGGGATTGTAAGTCAATACTTGGAAGTTCAAAGGACAGTGGAAAGTTGTAAGTCAATATTTTTACCTGTTACAAATTTTATGTGCATAGAGAATAGAAATGCCAGCTTGCGCACTTAAGAACAATTTCGTATAACTGCCGCAGAGGAAAGAGAGAATATACAATGTTTGATGAGAAGCAAAGTGTTCATTCGTCTGAGAATGAATTCTGTCAGTTTAGATCATGGATAGCTCATAACAAGCAGGAAATTTGTCTTGATAAGAAAACTCTGTTCACAGTCAATGCGACACAATATTTATGTAAGATACATTAACACTGATTAACCACAAAGTCATGATAGAGGCTTCATGTAAATATCTTAAAGGGTCCCCAGATATATTTTTCAATGATCATGAGATAGAAAAACTAGAAAGGCACAAAGATGCATTTAAAGTTCCCTTCAGCTTTATGGTGTGATTGTGTTGTAGTTGGCACTTCACTTTCACTCCTAACACAAAAATCTAACATATCAAGCAGAAAATTTGTCTTGGTAAGAAAACTGTTCACAGTCAATGAGACGCAATATTTATGCAAGATATATTAACACTGATTAATCAGTGCACAAAGTGACAATAGAGGCTCCCTCACAAAGTGACGATAGAGGCTCCCTCACAAAGTGATGATAGAGGCTCCCTCACAAAGTGATGATAGAGGCTCCCTCACAAAGTGATGATAGAGGCTCCCTCACAAAGTGACAATAGAGGCTTCCTCACAAGGGCACTGGGTGGGAGAAAACCCTGTCAGATGGTTCAATTGTGTCAAGTGAAAGGAAAAACTCATGAATAATTGTCATCTTAAAACAAGATTTGAGTTGCTCTCAATGTTTCAAAGAATCCTATAAAATCAACAAAAACCTTCATTGAGTCCAAATAAGTTTCTAAGTGGATGGCAGATATCAGATTTCAATTATACTAAAAGAGAACGCACAGCCTTTGCGGGAGATTTTTTAAAAAATATAGGTCAAACAGATACTGTCCTGTGGCTAAGTGTATGGCAAAGGTGTGCACTTTGATGTCGGTATTTTGGATGACTAAACAGTGGGTTTCTCAAAGAAAATGTATTTGTTCTTTTGAGTGCTCAGGAAGTGGAAAAGGAAATGCAATAACATAATAATGTTATTCTGTAGAGTGGACAATTCGAATCAAACAACCTGATGAGTTTACAATTCACTTATTATCACCTATTTAGAATGACATCAGACGTTAAAAAAACTAAGTACAAACATAGATTTTTATGAAACAATTTTTTGTGCAAAATTTCAAGTGGATACATTCAGCAGTTTTCGAGTCCATAGGCCTTTTTTGGGTTTGGTGGTAGATTTATAGTATAGATATATTAATTAGAAACTTTTCATTATTCAACAGGTTCTCCTCAGTTTATATCGTCACCACTGTTCACTGTCCATGTATGGAGCATTTCAATTGTTTTTACCCAGAATGAAAAAAACTGACTTAAAAAGATGTAGCTGTTGCAGTATGATGATAAAAACACCATGTATTTACTACTTCTACACTACCGTCTTCATACTGCTACAACACTACCATGACACACAAGTCAGGTCCTTTCTGTGAATTACATCTTCAGCAAGTGAGGAAAGGAAAGTTGAAAGGGGTTACTTCCGCAGATATAATAATGTGTATAACATGTTTTTAGCTTTTCAGTTACAATAGTTTGAAATCAATGCAGGACACAGAACAAGAGTTGTTTGTTACACTTTCTTTTACAACAGGTTTTTTCCTCCTTAATGTTGGTATATAGGGACAGTGATATACTGATATCGTGAGTAATAAGACTCATGTCATAAAAGCCTTTGTGTGTTCATGCAAAAGAGCAATGCCTCTCTTTATACTACTTTTTTCCGTTAGGCCAAGTTTCAACTCCACACATTCAATAGTATATATCAATGTTATGATTTTATAATAGCTTTATAGTATACTTCTTACTGTGGATATGTAATTGTAAGGACCAAAATCAAAGTAGTGTATTCAAGCCGCATGTGGAAGCCTTTCAATTGTGGTGCTGTCCACATTGGCTCAGTAATGGTGGAAAATAGGCATAACTGTTTCTGCCTTAATTGGTTATACTGGTTAGATGAAAGATATCATTTATGTGGCGACCTAGGAAAACCCTTCAGTTGGGTCGGTTTTCATATTTGTATATTTTTACGGTCATTTAATAGCCACATCTTGCTAGGATTTCGCTTTATATTTCATGTAAATATCTTAAATCTTCCCGAGGTATGTCTTTCAATGATCATGAGGTAGAAAGGCAGAAAGTCACATCAAATGTTAAGTTTAGCTTAATGTGTGATGTTGTAGCACTTCACTTTCATTCCTAACACAAAAATCTATAGTTGTGTGTTAAAGCAACACCAAATAACATTGAAATGGAAACAAAAATTTAAATATTTAGGTTTATTATGTGTCCTAAATAAGACATTACTCCACATTTATTAAAATATCTCCAAAAGTATTGTGTGGGCCATGCTTGCTCCAAATAAAAGACAAAAAAAAATGCACTGTATACGTATGTGAGGATGTTTGTGTCCAGTGAATATTGCTCATCACTTTTTTATGAGATGCAATCATTTTATTTTATTTTGTCGAATTCTGTGTTAATTAAATTATTGAAAGGAGAGAGGCCAACATTCTTCAACTTTTTCAGTAACACCCTTCATGCCCACAAGAAGCAGAAAGTTGATAAGAGTAGACCCTAGTTTATAAACTGTTTCCTTGTAAACGTTTTTTTTTTATTTTAGTAAACTCATTATCAATAACAAACTCACTTAAAAAGAAAAATTATTGTATTTAAGGCCAGCAAACAAACGTGCAGAGACTCCAATCCATAAGCAAATCTTCTGATAAAATTAAGGGCAGGCCAAGATTGTAGAGTATATTTAGTCGAGATACTTCACACCCACAGAATTTTGGTGGACAAAAATAGTGTCGACAACATAACACACCTATTTTTTATTTTAACCCATTGAACCCTACAACCCGGTACACCGGGCAGATTTTCCGGTGTTAAATTCCCCATAGCCCATTAGACCAGGCTGACACATTTAGAATAGTAGTACGCGTCCATTTCAGAACTTTAAAAAAAGATCTAATGGGTCGCTTTTGGGAAAGGACATTTATTATTATGGTGATTCCAAATGTCTACACTCATAATCGCGTTTGAGGCTTGTGTTTACAAAAAAATATTGAACATGAAACGGGAATTGTGCATTCTCGGCCAAGAAGGCCAGGGACAGAAGTTTTCAGGCACTGGTGACAAGGGTTCAAAGAGTTAAAATTGTAAATAATATTTGCAGTCACTTAGAAAGTAACATGCACTGACAAAACTTAAATTTCCTATTGAAAAGCCTACTTTTATTGCTGAATTTGGATATTTTCCATGGAAAACACATCAGACATTTCAGGTTTTCTTAGATTGTAGCTACTTTCGGAGCAGACTTCTTTGATGATTATTATAATTCATGCACAGCTGCTTTGGTTGAGGAGGGAGACACTAACCTACATTTGGGAGTGTCATAATGTGTTGAATGCGAGGACGCAGCTTCAGGGAATCAGGTTGCTCAGATCAAGTTGTTTGTGGTAGTTATTGAGAAGATGAAGTTAACATATTTATAAACAACATTAAAAAAAAATAATAATAATAATACACATCACAGATAAGATGTTCTAGCTTATGAGAGAGCAAGAAAAAAAACCCGTTTTGACCAAAAAGTCAAATTTCGACTTTACAGCCCTGAATGTCAGTAGTAACTTGTGCTTCTTCCGATAGGTTTTTCTGTGCCAATACACATTTACTTTTATATTTTATGTTTTAAAAGTGCTTTTTCATGCAAACTCTGGATTTATTTGTTGATCAGTTTACAAAGATAAAGTAAATATGGAAGTTTATTGTTTTGCTTTTCAGACATTTCAAGATGGTGCTACTGGAGGAGATGATTGAGTGGGTGGTGCGGATGAACCCAGGATTAGAGGTCACAATCTGACGTCATGTTTCAGCACATTGAGGTCATCAGGTCATTGGAACAAAGCGTGTGATGTAGGGAGAGCTGAAGGTCAATATCTGGGGTCATCTGAGCGCAAAGGCCAGAAAGTCATATCTTGACACTCGGGAACTGAGAGATTGCGATACTCATAAATAATTTGGGTGACCATAAAGGCTGAGACATTCATGAGAATTACATGCTTTCTCTACCAAGATCAGTATTTGAAAATATCTTGATCAATACCACATAATCCGAGGCTGAAAGTTCATAATAGAGAACAGCTCTGGCCACTGAATGAAGGGTTAATAATTATTATTGCTATCAGATGTATCAGAAACCTATTCCAATAAAATGAATTGGGAAAGGGACATTATAGAATTGTATGTTGCTTTTTTTTTTTCAGTGAAACATTTTATTTATTGGTAATGTTAGTATCAGCCACATAGGTGAAACCAATTAATTTGTTTATATAATTGTAAGAAAGAAAAAAAACTTTTTTTTTTTAAAGCAGCAGTATGTATAGAGATGAATTTATGTGATCATCTCTGTTGATGTTATTGTAAGTATGAATATTTTGCTGCCATGTACAGTAGTTATGAATATGGTGATGAAGAAGCAAATGGGCGTAAAAAAATTTGGCGTCATGTCCATTTTATCAGTTTTCATCACATTTAATTCTTCACATTCATGATTTGTTTGTGTGATGTACTGAGTTGGTCACTGGTTGGCAGTCTGTGCGATACATTTCAAGACATTTTCATAAGTGCATAATTATGAAATGATGATTAACCCTTATAGGACCACTTACGTATATTTCCACCGCAGATCACACTATGCAGAGTCTTGATCCTGTACATTTTCCTCGCCAGACCATGCTTTGTTTATCTTGGTTTCGAAACTAAGGAAGCGGAAGTAGAGCTGTTTATATTATACACGTTTTTTTCTGACATGACCTAAGATTAATGTAATTTTCCAAAACATGGCCAGTCCTGAGGGAATAATAGTGCTCCACATAGCCGGTCCTTTAAGGGTTAATATAGCACATTTGCCCAGGGGGGAATTTTTACATTTGTGAAATGAGGTAAAGATAAGGTCAAGAATTGTAAGCCTCATTTGCACTATATCATGCTACAAATGGTATAGTGTCTTTGCATTGGATATTTGTCTTTTCAACTGAAATTTCACATTTTAATCTCAAGTATTCGAGATTTAAGAAAAGGTTTTCAATTTGATTATCTTTTTTTCGTTGGTCATGGTAAAGAAATTGCCTCTTTATGAGAAAATTACATTTAGATGATGTGGAGAAGTTATACTATTAGAAGATGGTGAGTGATCTGTTTTGTCTTTGATTTGGTTAATTTTTTGAGGACATGTAACTTGAATAATCCTGCACACAAGAGGGTTAACACCAACATTTACAACAAAAGCCTGTATTATTCACCAGTTGTACTATGTTTATTTGTATGTCTGTTTATTTTGTAATAATTATCCTGATCTGTCAAATTTTTCAGTGCGTGCTGATGTAATTGGGATGGGGGAACCTTCTGTTAATATAACTTATAGCATTGCTGTGGGAGTTTGCATTTATGGTGTTCATGAAATGAACATTTGAATTTAAGCTGTATGAAATGTATGATATGACTGTAATAGTGCAAGTTGATGAATAAAGTCAAGGACTTATTTCCAATCTTAGCTCTCAGTTTTTCTGTTCATTTTGTCCACATTAAAGAAGACCATTGTCGGCAAGTCATATGCACTAAGTTGTATCAGCCTTGATACATTCATTTACCACTGCTCCTCTGTAGTACAAGTACCAGTGATTTCGTGATTCTCTCTCTCTCTTTGTCCAGTGCAAACTTCATCCATTCTCAGTTCTGCCTGATGTGTTTGAGCCAATAGAAACTTATTCTCTACTTTCCCACACGCAACCAGAAACGTCAACTGTTATGAAGTGTTACTAATTGTCTTGCATACAGGGTAAATAAGTCAGAAGTCAATCGTGAGGGTTTCAAGTTACGGCCGTTTTTACCTATTTTTCAGCTGAGATACCAAAATTTTCTTTTTAGATTAGAAAAGGTTGAATTTTGGTTTTGTGGATGACAAATAAACAATTTTAGTATCTTAGTCGGAAAATAGTTAAAAACAGCCTTAATTCACGATCGCTCAAAGTTAAAGCGACTTGCGACTCATTTGCTCAGGGCGCAAGACAATTGTAACATTAAGAAGAAGTTCATACATCTCATTTGGATTCTCATCACTACCTCATGTGCCAATTATCGGTTTGTGGCATCTATAAAAAGATTCTCTGTGTAGCTGTGAAATGCTGGTTAATGATTGGAACATTATATTAATTAAGAAGAAGGAATAGGTGGTGAGCTGTTCGTAGACATCACGTTTGTTTTTACACATATAAGCTTAACATAGTTAACTATTTCTACACAACTGATATCCTAATCTCCCAGCTTGTATGCCTTCTGTGCTAGTAAATCTGTATTTTATTGAAAAACAAAAAAACAAACTTACACATATGGAATTCAAGTCGCATGTAGCATTTTGAATGACCAGGATGGAAACTGCAGCTTTCAGTTCTTGAACTGTTGCAGTTTTTCACTAATTCCAATGATCAGTTTCAGTTTCCAGATCTAAATGTGATCTAATGAAAGTGATACAATTCATCATCCTTGAATTTTAACCTTTTCTTAAAAATATTTCATTGTTAGATGCCTTACAAATTACTTTTTGTTTATTTTCTAAAGATTAACATTTACTACTTACAAGGTTTGTGGAGAACATCCAACGATGATTAGTTCAATGTAAATCAACCAACAGTTTTATGGATGGGAATTCTATAGGCTACTTTGCTCCATTGGCTACCACATGTCTACAACATAAGCATGTACTGTACAACATCTGTGATTTCAGGTCTGCTCTCAAAATATGATAACCAGTTAAATTATAGTGTACAAAGTGTTTATTCTGAATTTTGAATGCCCTCGTGTTAATCAGCTCCAGAAACTTAATTGTTTTGCTATTATGAAAATTCCTGTTGGTAATTAATATAATCGTATTACAAGGAAAAAAATCAGGTGAAATTTGCAAACCTACTTTTGAAATACATGTACCTGTTGGGGAAATGTGTAATTTGGTGTAAAAATGTAAACTTCAAACTCACAATTCTTCATTCTCTGTGTGTGATACCTGTATAGTAATTCTTCATTCTCTGTGTGTGATATTTGTATAGTTTGTTGCTCAAATTGAACTTCAACTCAGGTTCTAGATAAGACATTTTCAAAAACTCAGGTTGCAGAAATGTTCAGTGGATCATCTATTCCCACATTGAAAAAAAAAAAAAATCTGAAAATGACAATTTTTTTTTCAAGACCCTCTTTTTTTTAGTTCACTTTCATTCATGTAGTATACAAATGAACACTTATATAGTAATTATCAACAATGAGTCGTGAATTCATCTTGAAGATTTTTTTTTTTATTATTATGTATTCTCCTGACATGACGAGCCTCATGAGAAGACATTTGTGTCTTATAAAGTTTCATTCTCTTGATCTGTGTATCACTGTCACCAGTTTGATCAAGACTTAACGGCAGTGAAGTCTTCCCCTGGACTTGCACTCATACAGGATGTTTCATGCCAAGGGCAGCCTGTTGCAGGAAGAGAAAGAAACATTCAGACTTTTTGTTTGTGGGGGCACTTAATACTGTTTGTTGACAAATGTTACAAGCTGGTTGTGCTCGTTCTTTCTTCCTTTTTACTTGTTTGCTTGCCTTGTTTTCTTTCTCTTTTTCTGTCATTCTTTCTTTCTGTCTTTCTTTCTTACTTCTTTAACTTCTCAAAACAAGACTATCTAACGTAACAAGTTTGTAATATTTGATATGCCCAATTTCATTACTTGACTTGTTCTGAATCTGTCACTGCTCATGTTCTGCTAGTGTGAACATTGAGAGTTGTCAACCTGACACACATGTAATATACAGTGTAGGCTTACATGTACTGTCCTTGCACATTATGAAAGATACTACTGGTCAATGATCAATTAATATACAATATGCAATTTCATTATTGCCTAGTTCATTTTTTTTTTTTTTTTAATAGCAACGTGCATCCTACTTGTGTTTTACAAAACATGACATTTTGTGCCATTTTGTGTACAGTTGATTTCAGTTAACATGTAGGGCCTAACCAAGCCTGTGACTAGCTCCAGATTCAAAACAAGCCTACATGCTTTAAAAAACCAAGAACATCATTATTGATTAACAACAGGTTGCCAACAGCAAGACAAACAACAAGGAAAAGTGAAACAAAAAGATAGAGACCAGGATACCTGAAACAATCACAGCCAACTCTATCATGAGATGAGTAATTCACTACGGCCTAGATTACTTGACTTGGGACTTATGTGTAGAGATTGGATGTGTCACCATATCAATGGACTTTGGAATCCCCGTGGGACTGGAGACATGGCCACATAACCCACTTGTCTTTTGAATCTATATGCATTGAAAGTTAATTAGCCCTAGAAATGTCCAAAAGACGTTGCCCGAGCGTTAGTGTTTCTGTGTTGATAATAAAACTTATGTTTAGAGGATGATAATGTTTGGTTAAGGTGATATATCGCACCATGTTATTACACAGTATCCTGTTTTAAAGGGAAATTTTACTGTGTAGTATGAAGGATCAGTTCTTGCCGTACCACATCGGCCCCTTGACACTACTAGGGTTAGTAATTTATACCTCTGCTGTATTTGGCATTGTGCATGTAGGTACATTTGTACAAGTATATATATGAACAGTCCATGGTATTTGTAGGCCTCTGAATTCTTCACAAGGATGTGGAGCCCTACTAGTACTAGCCCACAGTGTGAGTAAAGTGGCCTGATGTGGTATTCCGTGATAATCCACAGTGTTGAAACAAATCGCACATTGATCCCTACCATGTGAATGAGTAAAGAGCCATTTATTCAGCCAGTTAGGTTGCTTCCCTTTGCCAAGCACAAAAGATGTGTGTTTTACGTTCTGTATACGTCTTTCAACCTCCTGATGGAGGTTATTTCGACAAAAGATGTAGAGCAAACATTGCATAGAAGAAAAAAAATCACTTTTGTCTCTTGTTAAATGAAACATATTTGGAAAAAAAAAAAAATTAGGAAAAAATTTTCACAATATATGAAAAAAAAAAAAAAAATTCGTGATAATAATATGGTCAATTTTTCAGAATTTTGCTCCTTATGTTTCACATATCAAGCGAAAAAGCGATTTTTTTCTGCTGTCTTTACGATGTTTGTGTTATATACCTCCTGTACTTGAAGCAAAATAGTTTGGCTGACGATTTAATGGTTCACTGTGATCACAAAGAAAAATCCAAATACTGAATTAGCGAAAGGTAGAATTGGTAGACAGGTTAACATTTTGCAGAAAGTATAAGTGAAGAAATATGCACTGTATAGATCTACATGATATGTTTACAATGTTTACATTGGAGGGATACTATCTTTCTGCAACATT
>JBCAUA010590271.1:0-16248 GCA_038406235.1 Peronia verruculata
AAAAGGAAGAAGGAAAAAAGAAAAAAAAAAGAAGAAGAAAGAGGGAGGGGAGCAAAAAAAGAAAAAACAAAAGGAAAAAAAAAAAAAAGCAAGAAAGAAACTATACATATTACCAAAGTTTGTGCCACCTGGCATGGGACTAGAGATGAAAAATTTTATTTAATCAAGATGTAGATTTCTGATTATTTTTGTGTTTGAATCATACTGGCATCAAGAAAAAAATATGTAAGAGTTACAGGACCCTGAACAAAAAATGCTAAACATTTTCTTTATTTTCATAAAATACTTTTATATCTGATATAATCATAGCATAGGTCATTGTAATTACCCACATTTGACATGGCTAATAAAGTAATGAGATTTATTTTTTCTCTGAAGCAAAGGGCTGTCCTTGTGAGTTAAACCAGCTCAGGAGAGATATTTGGTTGCACATGTCATCCACACTCAAATATGGATTAATTTTTTTTTTTCACATTTCAAGGCTTTGGTGCTGCCTGGCATTTGGCCTACATTGAGGTAGAGGATCTGACAACTAAGAAAGTTTACACTTTCCACTGTGACAAATGGTTGTCCAAGAAAGAAGATGACAAACAGATCATCAGGGAGTTGACGTGCCACCAGGCAACGCAGCCAGACTCTGCAGGCAGCAGCCGAGGGGACAAGATTGGTGAGTGTGCTAGGACAAAAGGAGAATATTCTATAACAGCTTAAAATATCATGCAGTACTAAAAAAAAAAATTGGGAAGTAGATAATTTGTCAATATTTGGCAAATATTCTTAGTCAGTTTAGGAGTAATTATAATGAAATATTCAACAAAGGTAGAAAGTTCTAATTTTATGTCAGTTGAAAAAAATATCAACTTTTTCAGCAGAACAGTAAGCCAATAAATTGTTTCTGCCAATATGGAATCAATGTATTTTTTTTTGTTTTAAACAAGAAAAATGGTAAAAACAGATTTGTATTATTAATCTAATATCCTTAGTTACAACATTTAGCTTGAATTCCCACTAGGTTTTTTAAAATTCAGTTTCAGATTTTGTTCCTGGCAGGACTTTCTATATAACTAATGTATTAGAGTATCAGATAAAGGGTTTTAGTAGATAACTCTGGCCTTTGCTTGCAATATTGACTGCTCAAGTTGAAAAATAATATGAAACTTGAAATAAACATGATGGATGAAATTTAATCCCTTCACTGCTCTCTTGACATAGTAGGTAGGTCAGAATATGACTGGGCTCAGATGCTCTATAGCCGTACAGTGTATGCCACCATAAAACGTGGCTTTACGGTGACCTACGCTGTATGTCAACAGTACATCCGACCCTTATCATATTGTGACATATGTTGTACATCAACAGAACAGTGAAGAGGTTTTATTCTTGACAGAATTGAAATTGCATTAGGTACAGTCCTCTGATGATTGTGCGCGTTTTGTGAAATTTTCGTAGCACTAGGGGAGGAAACATGCATAGCAGCTAACGGGGTAAAACAAGAAGTTGAAAATTTGTGTATTTTTTTTTCATCCATGACGGACATTTAAAATCTGACCTAAATTAATACAGAATGTTTTATGAGTTTAACTATCCCACAACACATGTAATATCTGTGAACATTGCAGTTTACACCATCGAGGTGACCACCACAGACAAGAGCGAAGGCGGGACTTTGCACAACGGATGGATTATTCTGGAGGGCAAGAAGAAAAGTTCCAAGATATTCATGCTGCAAAACAGCGCACACAACAAGATCCTCAGGAAGTACGAGCTTTACAATTACTACTACTCCTTTTATTCCTCTTTGACTCAAGATCACTTTATTGAATTGTTTTTATTTTTTGAGACATCAGAACTATTAGTGGCTTTCATGTCACCACTTGTATAAACCTTGTACCACAGTGCAGGAGACCCTAAGGGATGGTGTCCTCTTGATAAAACCTAAATTTTTGTCATATTGGGATTCGACAGACTGTTGTTTTGATAGCTCATTGAAGAGTGATTCTATGATAAGCACCACTCATCACTGTGATCTGGCAGATACATATGCACATATATGTCTTTGAATGTTCACAGATTTCAAAGTACTTTTTCAGTCTGTGACAAAGTGTTGAACAAACGCCAGTTACAGTAGGATAATGTTCATAGACTATTAATTCTAAGGACCATGAATTTCTGATTTACTTTGGAAGTATAGTATGAAGACAGGACATGAAAAATTTCAGAGACACTTTATAGTACAGCTGGGCTTATTCAAAAAAGGACAGGCTACTAGCCGAAGATTTCTAGCCTTTCTAAATATATCAGAACTACTTTTACTTTGAATTTTCTCATTTGAAAAGATAAAAATAAAACAAAACACACACACACACTTTGTGATCTCAAGTCTCTATTCTGTTGATAGAAGTAGGATTCTTCTGTCTCTTGAGACGATGACTCTGTTCAGTTTAGTCACTCCAAGCCCAGTGAGAGCACCAGAATTGTTCAGCATGTGATCTGTTCATGGCAATCTCTGCATTTGCTAGAGACAACATTGGACCACGGACTGATGCCTCAATTTTGTCGTCTCTTTTTCCTGTAGCTTCCTATGTCCTTTAACTGTTAAAGTGTCTTTGCCTCTCCTCTGAGAATGCCCTCAAATACTGTGCTCCTTCAACGGTGCAATCTTCTGGGAACAGTTCCCAGCTTTGTGAGTCTTTACCAGTGACCTTCATGTCACAAAATGTGTGCATCCTTGAAGTGTACTGCTGAGCACTATAGAGAACAATGTCCTTTTGATAAAGCCTAAACTTTAGTTACGTTGGTTTTTAGCAAACTATTAGTTTGATAGATCATGTTGTAACAATGAGGACCAAGATAATCTGTTTGACACTGCATAATCTCAGGTGAGATCAAACACTGCATTATCTCAGGTGAGGACAAAAGTAGCAGCATCTAACAGGACTTCCAAGAGAGACAAATCACACAATTTATTTGAGCGGCTTGTCATCAAGAGAGTGATTGTCTATATGATCAACATCTGGTTGTTGTTTACTATGAGGTTCAGGAACTGATCAGAAATCTTGCACATCTTGTGGTCATCATATAGCAGACCAGTACTTGATAAATTTTATTACATTCTTGGTCAGTCATTTCTGTATCAAAGGGATGTACTTTTTATTATGTACCGAAACACTCAAATTCAAAGGCGACAGCTGAGATCTAAATACTGTCACTGGCTGGACTTGATCCTTTGCCAAACATATCAGCCTTCCCAGTATCCCATGGTCACACAAAGTTATAAGGATATGCCAGGTGCAACACTGACAACTGCCTGGTTTGCAGGAGAGGCAGACCTTGGGCAAAGTTTGCCCAAATTTAGCAATAAAGAAAAAAAAAAAAGAAGAAGAGAAATTTTGTATTGAGCCAACACTGACAGTTATTCCACCTTGAAACTCTTTCCATTTCAGGGGCACAACCAATAATTTCTCTATGACATCCCTGCCTCTCGGCAAACTGCAGCGTTGCATTGTTGGTGCTGTAGAGCGTGAGGATCGTCCACTGACAGATGCTCAAGGTCGCGAGGCCATGTGGCACTGCCATGAAGTAGCTGTTACTGACACCTCCACTGGCGACAGGTGAGAGACACTCGCTTTATATCCTCTTTCCTCCCGATATGTTGAACCCTCATAGAATATTCAAGATTTTTCACTCCTCTCTAGCAAAATTTACGATTTTGTATCACTGGGCAAGGTGAGTAGTTATCACATGACTTTCAGATTTAGAGAGGTATTGTGTTATTTTGAATGGCAATTCAACTATTTTCTAATGAATGAAATCTTTTATGGTAGTGAAGTATTCCTTTGTTGTTACTTGTGAAATACCTGAATTCATTTGCACATTTCTGTCATGACTGTACTGAAAATTTAAGAGCAATAACATATTATTAAACAGTAGGTCAGATATCACATTACAAAGACATCTGTTCAGTTAACACAAACAACATGCTATCAGATTGTTGCTGCTTGTATACTACTAAGAGAAATTATTTTTATTTTCATCTTCTTTTTTTTTTAATGGCATAAGTTTAGTTTGCTTTTTATCATTCCCTGTTTCCCATATAAGAAGTCTCCAAAACATTAATATTCCAAAGATAATATATCATGATCCTAGCTGGTCACCGCAGCAGTACCCTGACACTTCTACTGTATAAGAGAAAATGCTGAACCCATGCTGAGTCAAGATCGTACTGGTCAAGAAGTGTTTACCTTCAGTTCAACCTTTGGCCTGTAGTTCTAATATTGTCACATCAACTATTATTTGAACGATTGCCAAATATGAGGAAGGTATGAAAAACACTAGATGTCTGGAGGATAAGCCAACAAACTGGTGGATTGTAAGAAGAACTCAATGACTCTTTCACCTCCCAGAACACATTTAGGCCTAGGAAGCAGACAAAGTAAAAATGTGCAAAAAATGAAAATTTCAGCTTTTGAATGTGTGGGTCACAAGATCTGTGCAGAAATATTTCTACAGTTCTTAGAAATCATTCAAGTCTGATCAGCATGTTTTGTACGTTTTCCATGTTTTGTAGGTATATCTTCCCGTGCAAGCAGTGGATCCCTATTTGTGCCTCAGTCTCCAAACGTGATGCTGTTGTCCTGAATGTGCAGAAAGTTGAGGAGAGCCAAGTGAAGACAACACGAAGTAAGTATCGGCTTAGAAAATCAACACCCAGAACAGATTTTCATCATCTATTAGGTTTTTCATCATTTTGCACAAATTTATTTTGAATCAACAGTAAGTGCTGTATGGCAAGAAGACTGTTCTAGTCTTTCCAACAATATGTAACTCGTGATAATTACAGTTAATCATGCAATCATTTTTGTTTCTTTTTCCTGAGGTTTTATGTCAGTATAACCAGATTTTTTTGTTTTTTTTAAAGAATAATTTATACATTATTGTTTCTTAACCTGTCCCAGTCAGTTATAAAATTACTGTGCTTTATATTTTGAATATTATTTCCTAGATCATCTTTTCTGCTAAAGATTGACATAGGTCTATTTCTGGTAACTTGTGAAATAACTGTGGTATCTGCTTTGACTATTATTCCCAACAGACTTGGCTCCAGTGAAATACGAGATCATTGTAGTGACGGGTGACATGAAAGGTGCTGGGACCAACGCTAACGTCTTCATTACCATTTATGGAGCCAACGGTGACACTGGCAAGAGGCCGCTGACAAAATCTTTCCGAGATTTGTTTGAGCGAAATCAAACAGACAAGTTCCAGTTAGAGGCTTTGGATCTAGGTCAGTTACAGCATAAGATACTATCGTTATTTTACATGATCATCATGTGTACATTTCTGTGGCTCTCAGCAAATCAAGCGACTTCTGACTTCCTACATTTTAATGTAGAATTCTACTGGGCATTACAGGGAAAATTACAAGTGAAAAAAAGTTTGAGAAAATATTAAAAACATTTCCTAAATAACTATGAAAGATACATTAGATTTTACTGGCCTAAAGCCAAGCAGAACTCAGAAACAGTGAGAAAGACCATCTACTTTTTTAAAAGAAATTTATTATAGGCAGTGTTGAGAAACCATAAAGGAAGCCATATACTTAGTCGCTGTCATGGTATTAGAGTGTGAAGGGATAGGATGAAGCTAAAGATGTGACAGGAATATGTCACAATCACAGGCAAGGCCCTGCTGTCCATCCTGTGTTGCATTTTTTGTGATTATCTCTAGCAAGATAATTAGGCCTATAAGTCAATGAAGATGGGCTTGTTTGAGTATGTTAACCCATTTTATGCCAGCTTCCTGTTTGTGGGGTGCAAATTACAGTGAGGTTACTAGGATAAGTTTACTGTAAGCCCCTACCAGCAGGTGTTGCTCATCAAGATTTGTCAGTATTGTGTTGTTTTATAAACAGTGGATTCCAGCCAAAATATTTATACATATGTAGGCTACTAATTTATTGTTATAGTTATTATCCACGTTATATTTATGATTACAAGATGGCTGTTTCCACATATAGTGATGAGAAATTAAAAAATGTGGCTGGAAACAGGTTAAGGTTGATAAGCACTTAGGACAGGGCATGTTAGGGATGTCAAGATCTCTAAACTTCATGTTGTGATTATGTTTATTTGTATCAACCTAAGTTGCCTTGACAAAGAATCAAATTACCCAAAGCTAGCACTCCAATATTTCATCAATTTCACCCCATTTAATTCTGCATATTTGTTGTTTGTTAATGTAGTTATGCCCATGTACTGCGTTGGTTGCTAGGTGACAGCCTCTGTCTAGGAATTCAAGATGTTTCTGTGATATTAACATTTGTACCATCGTGTTCTACACAGGTGAGCTGTCCAAGATCAGAATGGAACATGACAACAGTGGTTTCAGGCCAGCTTGGTTCTTGGATCGAGTGGAGATAGTCAATCTGGCAACCAACAGCACCACCATCTTTCCTTGCAACAAGTGGTTTGCCAAGGACAAAGGAGATGGAGAAATTGGCAGGGAGATTTATGCCAGGACAGATTAAGATTTTAAGGTTGAATGTGTATAGCAGCAGGGTAGTGCATTTCTTGAACTTTTGTGTCAGTGCGATACTCAGATTACACCTAATGAGGTTGTTTTTCGTTTTACTTTTCATTGACCCTTCAGATTAATACTTTGCTTAGACAGGAAGTTTCCTGAATAACAAAATCTTATGGATGAAGCAACCAGTTCAGCATGGTGTGACTCATGATACCACACTTGCTTTTGTAACTTTTGTTTGTGCCATGTGAGAAACAATAGATACCAAGAGTTGTCATCCGTGAACTGTAAATAATTAGAATGATACTCTTACTGTTCACATGGTAACCAAGAGATGAAATCTTTGTTTCTCTCACACTGGAAGCTACTACATAATAGAGGTTTTTATCCCCCTTGATTACATTGGGGAACACATTGTATGCAAACAGTTCACACCATATTGCTTGTCACAGCACAATTTATGAGCGTAACGACATAGTTGAATAGGACAGTAATAAAGATGGAGTCACTTTCTGTGTTTATTACTTAATATTAGCTGTGGTTCATAGCCTCTGTCTAAAAATTCAAGATGTTTCTTTGATATGAATACATTTAGCAATAGTACTGGCAATCCAACTTTGTCTACCCTGTCTGCCAAGTCTGTCGCAGAAGGGAGTTTCAGATTAAGACCATTATTTCTTTACCAGCAGTTTCACTGCCAGACGACAACAGCAAATTTTGAACTAATATAGTGGTTGTGAGGCAAGTACATTGATAAAACTTTGCTTTAGGTCTTGATCTAGTGTGGTTGTCCATATGAACAATTTGTTTGATTTGTATATATATATTTTTTTGTTTAGAAAAATTAAGCCTTACCAACAATGTTGTTCCTTGTTTGCAATCACAACCTTATATTTGCTTTACTTTATATTCCAAGCCAGTGCCAATGACTTTTTGGATTGCATATCTTTTTGTTCTGCTTGTTTCATTTGTAAGGCATGATGCCAATATATGAAATACCTGTGAATGTACAGATGGAACAGGAAACAATTTTCGAATAGAAAAACCACTCTGGAATTACGTAGAAAGCAACCATATTTCCCTAAATATGAATACAGATTTGGTCTATTGATATATGTGTCTTTCAGCACAGTTGTCTGAATTAGAAGATCCCACTCATATTTGACTTTCAGTTTGTGAACACTACACTGTACCAACATTTTCACTGTTTTTGACTCTCATTTTGGTGAAGCATTACTTTGTTATATTAACCTCCAGCTGTTTATGGTTAAAGTGTTCACCCTCTGAGAACAGAAATTTTCAAAAACAAAATGCCTTATTTCCCATTCTCTGTTTGCCGCACAATAAGCCTTGACCCTCGCCTTTTATTCTTTATTTTTTTTTTTGCCAGCTCAATTTTTTTTTAATATTGTGATAATATTTAATATTTTTGGAAATATAAAGTATTTTGTTTCCTACCTCTACAATTTTTTAATTCAACTATCTAAAGGTCACAGGTGATTGACAGGTCACATCTCATTACTGAAGTGTTACTGTTGTAAATATGTTTTCTTTCTATGAACTGGTAACAAAAATTGGCCACTGAATTAGTGGATGGTAAACAATAAAGATGACTTATAACTTTGTATAAAATGCTCACTCTAAAAATAGGGGTAATTTATAATAGTTTGATAGGATCAAATCAACTGCCTAATACAAAACAGAACCCAAAGACAGCTTATTCCATAAATGATTATGAAAGGAATTAGTCCAAATAAATGGCTGAATTTTCAGATAGAATCTGCTCAAACAGGAATATTGGGAACATTGTGAGATTTTATGTAGAAATGATAAGATCAACTGCTTTTGAAGGCTAGATTTTCTGTCTCTCAGAATGATTATTCTAGGGCAAAGCTTTCACTCTTGAATTATGATACTTAAGAGACACAATATCATGGCTGTATAAAAGGATGACAGTATAGATTTTGTAATGAAAGCAAACTTGATCATGTTGACGTGTTGCTGACATATTGTTATTGTGATGCTTACAAAATAAATGTCTTGCTCTAACCCAATACTCTCACTGTTTATGTGAACAAAACTGGCCTTGCGCAAGTGCTTTATGTTGTTTTAACCTAGGCAAGAATAGCTTGATCGTGTCAGAACACAGGGGAATGTGTAACTGTATTGAACGTGAAGCTGATAAACATATAAAAGTTGTTTGGTGCAAAATGATAGTAGTCTTTTCTTGCCTGCCACACAAATGAAGCAAGTGAGTTTAGTAATCCGTATAATCTTGAGTTTTGAAATAATTTATTTGAAGATCTTTATGATTTTATTTCCATTTTTATGTTACATGTAAATCTAACCATTACGTCTCTGCCATCATTTCCATTCTCGTTCCGTCCATAAGGCAACTGTCATATTTTGTAATGTCTGTAGACGTTTAGGACTTGCCGTCAAATTTTCTGCTGGATGAAAATTGTAGTTCACTGTATTTTGCTGTCTTTGGCTTTATGTGACATGAAAAACCATTTATATAGTCTACGCAGAATTCATCTTTAAACCAGTTTCATCTCTCAGTTATATATCACCCTAGGTTTTACTTTAATTTTCTTAAATTGCAAGCTCAACCAGCAGCATTGACCAATTTCTATAACGATGTAACCTCACATTTTAAATGTCATCAGTAGTTTGATATTTACCATAACTCATCAAACATATGAACCTAAGCAGATTTATTCTGTGAATATTTCTCCACTTTTCTGTTTCTATTGATCTGTGGTTTTGTTGATGTGCATCTTATGTCAACTTTTCGGAAACAGTAACTGGGGAAATCTAGGCTGTATTTTATTTAATGTAACAATGCCATAAATGTTAATTTATATGTCCCTCTAAATTTTGAAGTTTGTTTGCCTTTTGTTTATTTTTTTTTCTTTTTTGTACATTCCATTACAAATCACCTTCCTATGCCTCATCCATGATCTCATGTTTTGCTTGATTTTGCTTTGATTTTTTTTAATCATTTCAATTACTTGCTGTCCTTTTATAATTTGTATTTTTTGTCCTCTATATTCCTCACTGATAAATCTCAGAAAAAAAAAACAAAATTCTGCAGATACCTGTTTTTATGGAAAATCATGACCAAGAGTAATTGAAGTTAATCTTCAAATTTAGAATGGTTTTTTTTTTGTAATGAAATTAAATGGCAGCAACATTACACATTTTTTGTCTTATTTGTTTACTAGAAAGATGATAATCAAATTTAAATTCCTAAATACATGCATGAATGAATGATTACCAATGGTGTCTGCATCTTGTTTAAAACAGTTTAATAATAAGACCTCAGCATAATCAAAACAAAAAACAAAAACCAAAAAACTCCAAGAACGGTGACTCTCATGGAAAGTGGATACCTGCAGCTTTGATCTGGGAATGATATTATATTTACATTCAGTCACAAGTGTAACTCTCAGTTCTTATCATTACTTTCATGAAATATTTATGTTACTTGTTTCTTCTGTCGTGATGTTCTTGTAACCTTTCTTTTTGTTTCCTGTTGTTGGGCCTCCATTCCAATATGGGCAAATGTTTTGTGAGTTTTGCCGGTGAATGTTCACACCAAAATGTTTTTTTTTTTTCTTTTTTGTATTGAGTCTGTTAGAAGTGCCATTCGTTTTCTCTCTAAATGGACAAAGAAAGAGAAGATGATCTTCCACTGTAGTTGGATTTGTTTGTGTGAGGGCAGAGGAACTGGGAGAGACAGGTGATATTCTCTACTTTAAAAAAAAATGTTTTTAACATTTTAGCAGTAATATCCATATCAGTTTTACATCACTGTTAGCAAACAAGAACTTTGTTTATAAATATAATCAAGTTACTTTTTGTAGATAGCACAACTGTAGGTAAACAAATATGATACTGTATACATGGTTGTATGATATTTATGTTCAGTTTAAAATTCTATTCATTCATGTTTTCAAAACAAAAATAACTGATCATGTAGAAAAATGTATAGAATTATTTTTCAGACTTTTTGACGATACCCAAAATAACAAGAATTATAATGAAGAAAGACTGTCTGGGTAGTCATTGTATTATGTGGAATATGTTGGTGTACATTGACTGATTCATTATTTATGTGATGAGACACTGTCAATGTGTTGAAGAAATTATATGTAAAGATTTTTATGAGAAAATTGTAAAGTATGAAACTGAGGATGGCTGAGGTGAAGAATAAGGTGAGGAAGGGAAATAATCAATTGTCTTGCGACCAGGGCAAATGAGTTGGATGTCGCGCCAGGGTAATGAAGATATACTGCCATTCTGGGTCGTTTTTGACTACTTTCCAACTAATATATTAATTTTTTTTTTTTTTTTCACAAAACAACAATTCAACCTTTTTTAATCGGAAAAAAAGAAATATTTTGGTATCATAGTCAGAAACTAGTAAAAAATGGTCAAAAACAGCTGTGACTTGAACTCACCTGACGAGTCTTCCAACTAATGTGCCGTGGTTGTAGGACAATTGTTTGCAATCTTTGGTCAATTGCTGAAGATTGGTTCAAGATTCCCACGTTTACCACTGATGAAGACACAGCAGGTTTTGCAAAGCCTTCTTTCATTCTTATAATTATGTCAGTGGACATTTTTGTTGTACTATGTTCTTTTGTCATTCAGGAAAACCAAATATATTTCAGGCGTTAAGAACTATATCCTTCCTTTTATTTTCGTCCTACCTTAATTTGTAATGATTGAAACTAAATATACATTTATATGACCGTTCAGTTGCTTTATCTTAACATAACCATTTTAGTATTGTCAGATTTCATATTATTTGGATATCAATCCATATTCTACTTTTTTTCTTTTAAATCAAACCAGCTCTTTTTTAAATTACCTCATGTCATGACATGTATAATTTTGTTCTAGCATTCCATCCTTACAAGTCACAAATTTATTTGTATTTACAAGCCACTGGTAATAACTTTATCTTTAATTGTAACAAATAGGTACATGTAAATGCCTTAATTTACAAAGATATTACAATTAAATCTTGTTTAAAAAAAAAATTCTTGGTGTGATTTGCTGTTTGTAGGTTTGCTTGTTTTTGTTTTGTTTTTTCTCTGTTTTATTTGTTTAATTGTTAAAATACTTCTTTCATTATACATCATTTTTTTTTTTTTTTTCATATGGCAATACATGTACAAATGACATGTTTTTGTCTGGGATGTCTGGCCATGAACATGAAAAGGATGTGCAAGATCGAGAAAGAATGAATTTACTGGAAAAACTATTTCATCAAGGTATAAATTTGAACCCCCAAAAATGATAAATTAAATGCTCTTACATGGAATACAAATAAACTGGATAAAGCAGTCCTACATCCCTTTTCATAATGTTAACCATGATGTTAACCTCTGCATGGAGAGAGTGTAGACAGGGTTCAGCAGACCAGAAGCAAAAGAGTGCATAAGAATTGTTATACCCTCATCCCTTATGTCTTAATGCCTTTTCTGTCTCCGAAAACTTTCAGTGGGGATCTTTACATAGAAATTTGCTAAGCTGTGACATCTTCACATAATAAGATTTGTGAGTTAGTTTGTAGTTTGTTCTGTTGCTCTTCACTGCTAGATTAGAAGACTTATCTGATAGAGGTGATTTAAACAGAATTTAGAAATGAATATGGCAAAGCTGGGGTTAAGACTAAACCCAGTGGCAATCGTGATTCACCAGGATAGCTAGATCTATTTCCAGCGGACAGAAAGGCGTAACGCGATTCAAGAGGTGCGACAGGGGATAGCAGTAGAATTAGAAGTAGATGGTGAATTGCAATGATTATGAAGTGTCTGTATCACGTCTTTTTAGAGGGGGGGGGGGGTCGGGTTGTATGAAAAATAGGGGAAGTAATTTAGAAACAATGAGTCATTTGTGCGTGACTGAGTTGTTCCCCATGTGTCTCCAGTGTCGTCTGCTGTGTCGTCATCAAACGGTGTGTACACAAACTAAACAGAAACCAGGAAATGGCCGGGGCGTACAGGTAGAAAAGTTGGCAATGATACCGGAGTTGACAAACTTGTTGCTCAAGCTGAAAAGAAATTTCTCGATTGGACCAAGGTTCACTGATAACTGTATCAGTTTGGTGGATTATTTGTCGTTATTTGTGGGGACAGTCTGCACCGATCACCCAATATAAAGCTCACAGGTGAGTCGATTGTACGTGAATCAGGTGATAAAGGCTATGACAGGAGTCTCTTTGTGAATCCCTTAGAGCCAGATCTAGATGTAGTCTAGATCTAGATGTTAGATCATCATTCTTATGCCTTGGCCTCAGTTCACAGTTTTGTCAATCGTTAGCCATGATTCGTAGCCTTTATTTCATGGCATATCTCATTGCATTTCACGGTCTTTCAGTTGGAAATGAATGAAACCAAATGAGATTATTTATTTTAGGCATATTTATTATTATTGTTATTTTTGTTTAAACTCTCCGTCCTTATTCTGAAAATCAAAGCTTGACTGATCATTCTTTTTTTATCACATGTTTAGTAAGCAGTAAGATATTGTGTTAAAGTTTTTAATTGGTAAAGTATAACTCAAACAACTTTACAATACTTCCATAAGGCCAAACTGATGATAATGGTCAGAAGCACTGAACTTAAAACACACACACACACAAAAAAAAAAAAAAGGAGGGGGAAGAGAGGACAGACAACCTGTTGCTACAGTGTATGTAAGAGAGAAATCTAAGTTTAAGGTGCTCTGTTCAAAGAGTCTAGTGGAATTTCTGGTAGAAAATATATGCATTTGAACATACTCATGAAATAAAAGTTTATAAGTATGAACATTCTTATACATTGTTTTTGTCTTAGTATTATTCTTAATGTTATGTACTTGTAGGGTGTAAATTTTCACCTCTGCTCAGATACAATATTATAAGACTTCATTTGTCTCTGGGTGAGAGGCATGGAGGAAAGAATAATTATTCACTGTAGCAATGATTGACTGAACTTTTGCAACCTTTTTATTAGCTAGATAGGCCCATATAACAAAGGAACAAGCAGAAATTTGGGATGGTTCAAATAGTTGTGCCAAAGAAGTCTGATCACAAAAATCATATTGAACTATTTTTAGCATGAAAGAGGGCTCATGAACTTTTGTGAATATTCAGAACTATCATCTTATACTAGTGGGCAGTGTATTTTTACTTAAAGAAAAATGTTGAAGTGGAGCGATTTATCAACTAAACTAAAATTTTGTTGTTTTTCCCTTTTTTCCATTTTATTTCTCTCAGTCTTTATTTTTCTTTTCTTTTTTCTTTTTTTTTTTTTATCTAACATTCCTCTTATCCAGTTTCTGAGAATTTGAAAGTATTTGAGGTACCAGTACTGTGTTATGTTGTGATTTTTTTTTTTTTTTCATTTTTGCTGGAGGAAATAGTTTTCAGAAACATATATGGGCTGTAAGAGACTACATCATTAACTAATGAACTTGTTTTAGCTCATAGATAGCATGCCAGTCATTGATACCCATGTCACAGATAAAGCACATCAGGGCAGCGTGGAATGTAATTTCAAATTACTCGTTTATCTTGCTGTGACACCTCCAAATCTGCTTGAGCCCATGTCTATCCTACATCAGCAGTATGACTAAAAACAAATATTTACATTTTAATCTCCTAAAGCAGAGAGGGCCTCTGAAGCCTGAGGCACATGCTCCACAACCAGTAGGCACAAAGGTCAGGGTGACCTGCCTGTCCCAATATTAGTTGTCTGCACTTTCCATATTGATCCAGGTGATGTGAAAATTGCCATGTTGCACCCACACTGTGGCAGGCACATGGTAAAAAGTCTGTTACTTGTAGTGGAATTGAATCTGACGGTACATTATGGCCAATTTCAGTTCGACAGATGAATTCATCCAATAATCTCCAGGACAAACTGTACAAGTTTTTTGTTTTCCAAATCTTTTTTTTTTTGGCAAGTAGATCCCTCCGTAGGACATGTAATTCAGTGACATTCCATTTGACTTGATTCATATTGAAAATCTAACACAGATGCCCTTTTGTACTCATAATAATCATTTCAAGCATTATCTTAATGTTCATTCAAGGAATTCCAGAGAAAAGGACAGAGAAATCACAATGATAGAGGGGCCTGGAAATTAAAAATCAGAGATGTAAAAGAACACTTGAACTTGAGGATAGACAGACAAGGTGACACAGATAGATGAATCAACAGTTAAATAGCAGTATTGCATGATGGGGTACCATTTGTGGAATATGAAAAATCATCTGCGTTTTCATTTCTTCAGATGATCACAGGAACTCTCATATTCGTTTTAGATGACTCATCATTTAGCCCAGACTCAGTGCGTGTCTTCACAGTGGGTGTTTTCTCAGTGACTGCTTTGTGTTCCAATAGTAAACTCAAGTCTCTAATCTTTTCTTTAGAATCTACCTATGTGGGTTACCATCATATTAATCCTTCTCAGTCCATAGATACTCACATAGCATGGATTCCATTTTCTCCTCCTGCATAAAAGTAAGAATTTCAGTCTTAAAATATCAGTTACTTTAAAACTGGTGCAAAGATTGCTAGGAATATAAAGACTGGGAATTTTTGAGTGGCTCTGATTCCACTCAGTGAGCCAGATAATAAAAAAGAGGATGTTTGATGCTATAGCATTAAGAAGGAAGATGTTTGCATGGGGTGGACGTGACTTGAATATTTTGCTGAGAATCTTCTTGCAGATTTCTGGTTGGGTTACCATCATGTTGATCATGACTTCCCCATCCTTGAACTGACCTCTGACCTTCTAAATCCATGCTTATTCATTTAGCATGAATTTTATTCTCTTTCATACTTTACATTCAGACATACTATGTGCAAAATGGGAGAAGAGGCTTATGGCAGTTTCACCAAAACTTTTTAATCCAAGTTAGCAAAGCATGAAAGTAAGAATTTCAGTCCTGAAATCCCAGGGCAATGTAAAGTTGATGGAAAGATAACGTGGGGTGTAAAGATTGGAAATCATTGAGTGGCTCTTAGCACAGTGAGCCAGGTAAAAAGGAAAAGGATGTTTGATGATAGAAGGAAGGTGCTTACATGGGTGAGTGTAATAATATTTGGATAGGATGGGAGGGTATTCATTTTCAAGCTTCTCTGTGGCGTAGGCAAGACATGGATGTTATACATACTTTGTGTCCTGCTTTTCTTTTTGTGCATTCATCCTTTGTATCTGTGCACATCGCAAGCAGACGGTTAAAACTGGGATTGCCGAAGTCTTTACAATTTTGGGAAATTCGCAGACACTTGTACAGATGCGTATATATATTATACTTACTTCATCCATCACTCTTAGGACAAAATGTCACGATTTCCTTCTTTTATGACATTCTGTTTCGTCTTTCAATCCTCTGTGGGTGGTTATCTCGGGTTTATGATGTTTAATGTTACAACCAAAGCCAATAGACGTCCTCTGCAGTTTTTGTCTTTGTGTACGTCCAGATATGTACATGTACCTATGTTATGTTGATGGATCATATCGTTGCTCGACTCGCAATTTTTCTGTTGAAATCTCTCTTTAATTTATGTATTTCAGTGAATTCAGTAACTTTCCTTCTCTGTTTCCTTTCATTTCTCAACTTCCTAAACATATATTTAAAAAAAAAAAATTAATCCTGTTGTTTCTGTCTCTCATTGAACATTTTTTCCTCTCATTTCTGATTATCATAGTGTTTGTGGG
>JBCAUA010590492.1:0-16245 GCA_038406235.1 Peronia verruculata
CCCCCCCACCAAAACCGGGCCAGGCGCCAGTTCACCGTACGGGATGTCCGTAAACTGGGCCAGAAATGAGTCGGGTCAAAGAAGTGGAACAGCGAACGACCTGGCAACATGTTACTCTCTTTGCTCTAGATCTAGACCAGCTCTCTCCACGTGTATGTTATTAGGATAATTCCGCGGATGGCATATGCATACATCATTCATATGGGCACCAACATACAGTGACATACACCCATCTTATTCTCAGACATCCACTCATCCATTGGTCCATTCAGGCAGTAAAAGGCAAATGTATGATAATTGAATGCTGTGACTAGCTGGAATCATGTATTATTCACAAAATATTAAGAGAAGTAAGGTTATTATACAAGTACGGATATAGACGCATTTAAATTCAGTATTTTTCGTTCATATATATATATATATGTTTTCTTTCTTTCTCTCTTCCTTTCTCTTTGTCAGTTAGATGTTTTACCTATTGTTCTCACTTATTTGATTAATTATGAAAATATATAGGCCTAATATTAATTTTCTTGCGACTCAAATGTATTTAATCATTTGCTATGCTTTTTTCTTTCTTTTATTTTTTATCTTTATGTATATAGTTATTTATTTATTTGTTTGTTTACTCATAGTTTAAGTGATCAGTTGAGTTTTTGTTACTCTCATTTTTTTGTCTCTTTACTTATTTGTTTGTTTGTTAGTTAATCATGCATGTATGTTAATTTATTTGTTTACTTATAACACAATGATTAAGTTTCTTTTATCTGTACATTTCTTTTGTTTTTCTTTCTTTGTTTTTTCCCCCTTCTGTTCGGTAGTATGTTACGGTTTCATGTTTTCATTTGTTAGTGTGCTTATTTACTTATTGTTTCGTCTAGTCATTTCTTTATTGGTACATTTCTTTCTTTCTTTCTTTCTTTCTTCTTTCTTTCTTTCAGTTTCTCCTTTCATTTACTCATTCTTTCTATTCTTCATCCATTTAGTCTCTCGAAACAAAGTGATAAGGAATTGTACCATCTGTTGTTACATATGAGATTATTGACGTGATTACTATGGTCTCTGCTCATGAGCTTTCCGTCGGCCATGTTTATTTGCCTGCTGATTGGCTGTCCGTCTGTTGACATCTCAGTCAGCCATGTTTGATTGTCTACTTGACTGTCTTGCCACCTACCCAATGATCCATATGTCAGCCATCTTTATTCGCCTGCTGGCTGTAACTTGTGGTCTGTCAAAACATCCATGTTTTGCTGTTGCTAGGCAGTACGTTTGACTACCAATGTATCAGTCAGCCATCTTTAATTGCCTGCTTGACTGTCTGTCTAATTATCTGTGTCGGTTGTCTGTTAGTGAGACATGTTTGATTTTCTATATAGCGGTTTATTTATCTCCCTGTGTCTATGTCTTTGTATTGAGCCAATCCTTTCTATCTCCCCCCTCCCCACCTTTTAACCCTCGACAGACTGATTCCTCTGAGATAGGCGGTGTTCGCTTCCACGACTTCACATCTCACGAGCAGCAGCAGCTGCTGCAACAGCCCGACTCCCCATCCTCGCCCAGAGAGTATGGCTCTCGGAGTCCCAGTGGCTCCTCGGATAGCGGCAAGGTAGGTTTTGTCTGTGTCTGTCTCTCCATCCATCCGTCCATCTGTCTGTCTGTCTATCTACTTGTTTGTCTTGTCTGTCTGTTCGTCTGTGTGCCGGTCATATTTGGTCTTTTAGTCTTATCTGTTTGTTGGGATATCTATTTTTCTGTGCGTCTATAAGAATATGTCTGTCTATGCGTCTGTTTCTCAGCCTGTCTGTCTCTCTGTCCACCCTCATTCTCACCAGTCTTAGTTGCTGCTACTACAGTCACCACCACCACCACTACCACCACCACCACCACCACTACTACTACTACTACTACTGCTACTAGCGCTACTACTACTACTGCTGCTACTAGTACTACTACTACTTATGCTGCTGCTGCTACTGTGCTGCTGCTACTACCATTACTACTACTACTACTACTACTACTACTACTACTACTACCACTACTACTACTACTACTACTACTACTACTTTTACCACCGCTACTCCGCTACAACTCCTCCTCCTATTACTTCTGTCACTATTGCATATACCTTTGCCACTACCACTATGATTACACAATATGACACATCTTTGTAATAACGCATTATTCATTGATCACCCACAGCAATACAAGCCTCAGTATACAGCCGAGCTGGAGGTTCTGTGTAGGATATGCGGGGACCGCGCCTCAGGTTTTCACTACGGGGTGCATTCCTGCGAGGGCTGTAAGGTAAGATCTTTAACCTATACAGGACCTACGCTCACTGACACCACTGCTGCCACCATCCCACTATCTGTGATAAAACCCCTCGCCCTTATAATTTGGGGCTTCCGATATGGTACAGCCCCAATCGGTCATCTTAATACACATAACACAATAGGGTTATGTTATTTATTGACCACGGTTGTGGACAGCTGAGATAACCACCACTACAGGAGGTTGAAAAGCTTATAATAACCATAACCATGGCACAGCCCCTGGGGCACGCCGAAAGGGACCGAACCCTGATTTGGGGCTTCAAACTATTATGAGATACAGCACGATGAAATCAGGCTCTCGTCAAATTTTCAGCAAATGGAGTTATTGGTATCACTGTACAGACTACTCATTTCCCTTTCTGTGTGTGAAAAAATGATTGTTCTGTCTTAAGGAGAGATATTAACAATTAAAGACGACGGGAGTGATCTGTCGCTAGAGTGAATTTATCGAGAGAATGGCCGATCACTTTTTTAAATCCTTGTTAGACCATGCCACCAAATTACAATTATTGAGCGTTTATTCGATCTATTTCAGTAAATTGAACCATGAAAAGCATTTTTAGATTGATATAGAAGGGTTTGGTAAAACAACAACAACAACAACAACAACAACAACAAACCCCCAAAATTCATTCACTGTTGAAAACACGGGATTTTTCCAGTCGGCTCAGTTTGACGAGCGCCTGATTTCATCGTGTTGTGTCTTATATTGCATTCTAAGGCGGCTTTCCTTAGTATGTCTTTTATAATATGTACATATTTTATATCGATGGGCATGCTCATCAGAAACTTATGGGGCATGGGTATCTTAATGTTTTAAAAAAGAAGGTACATATTTTATAGAACACAACCAAGAAAGCGACCTTTAGTTTTGCAGTCCCTTCTTAAAACTGCAGAAATCGCAGTTTTTATGGAACAAGGTGATACACTAGCTGTTTTTCTGTATCGTGGAAAGTGATATTTAAATGTTTGGGGGAAGTATTCAACTGTGATACCAAAGAAGTTTTGCCAAAATACGTTACAGCACTGTTTCCTGACTGGGCCATATTCTGTTGGTAAAATTACAGCATTGCTTCCTCACTTGGTGCTGTTCAGTACATCGGTTCACCGCTGGTTGATTTCTCTGTCCATAGCGAAAATTTCTTGATGTAAAGTGTGTTGCTTTGTTTCGTTTTTCATTTTTGTTGCTTGCCGGAATTTTTGATTGATTCTGTTATAAATAGTAATGATTTCCTATCGATCACGCAACAGAGCTCGAGATCAAAATTTAATAATGTTTTTCACTCATGTCGGTTAGAATTCTTATTATTTTTGCAAAGTTTAGTTCATTTCTTTTATCATTTTCTTTCATAATTAATTGTGGGGTTGGAGAGTTGGGGGAGAGATAAGAGAAGGCTGTTAAATTTTGCCCACTTTCTGTCTCTCTCTGTGTCTTTTTTGATCCACTTTGTATTTAACTTTATTCCCCATTTATTTATTTTTCTTGTTAAAAAAAAAAAAATCAGTTGCAACTGTTGACCTTTATGACTTCTTTTCCTCTCCCCTTTTTCTTGTGTGTGTGTGTGTGTGGGGGGGGGGGGGTTGCAGGTTGAACTGAGAAAAATAATAGTATCGTTAGTAGACACCAGGCTCTTTACTTTTTTCTTGTCTTTATTTTTTGTTTCGTTTTATTTTTGTGTTCGTCGTCCACTTCTCTTAGGCCGACGTTTGTGTAACCGGAGAATACTAGACTATTTAAGTTTTTCAAGCCAAAAGTTAATGACCAGTGACTTTCAGCCCAACCAAATCTAGGCGCAATAAGGTCTTACATTTTCAAGTAGAATGTTCATAACCTCGCACTAAGCACTCAAGCTCTTTTAAGTCTGTTTTGTAAGTTCTTCATGCTGTACTCTTCTGAGAATCAGTGCTTTAAACTGCGGTATATCAGACCTCAGCTTGAGATGTTCACGCGCATTTCATAGTAAATAAGCATTGAACTTGCGTAGTTTATTATGAATAAACACGAAAGCCTAGTTTTCCATACGTATTTCAATATATATACGTCCTCTGTTAAGATTTTCAAAGATTTATAATAGACACACCTTCTGTTAAGATTTTCAAATATTTATAAGCAAGACTTCTGCTAAGATCTTCAAACGAATTGTGCAGTTAGAACGATAATTTCGTGCTCATCCAGGGTTTCAGCCACCAGTTAATGGCAGATGGTTAAAAAAAAACCCAAAAAACTCTTACATCAGACTCTATTCAGTGCGCCAAACGTTTTGAAGTGTGCTGGAATATTCTTTCTTAATTATTTCACCACTTACACTTTAGTTTACTCATCTCATTTACTTTCGTCTCTCTCTTGATTTTGTTAGTTTTGTTTACTACTACTGCAACTATTGCCACTACTTCTGTTCCTCGTACTACTACCAATACCCTTTCCTACAAACTCTTTACTGCAACTTGTTTTTCCACTATTATGACTATTGCCTTTCGTACTAAGACTATACAACAACTTGTTTTTTTTTTTCTTCACTATTATTATTATTGCCTTTCCTACTAACACTACACTACAACTTGTTTTCCACTATTATTATATTGTGTTATTGATATCATTATTGTGATTACTATTGTTTTATCGGACAGGGCTTTTTCCGGCGCACACTGAAGAAACAGCTGGTGTACAAGCCGTGCCAGGCTGGCTCCAGGTGTAAGATTGACACAGGCACTCGTAACAAATGTCAGTATTGTCGGTATCAGCGATGTCTCTTTGCCGGCATGTCTCAGGATGGTGAGTCTGTCTGTCTGTCCGTCTGTCCGTCCATCTGTACGCTGTCTGTCTGTCTGTCTGTCCGTCCGTCCATCTGTCTGTCTGTCTGTCCATCCGTCCATCTGTCTGTCTGTTTGTCTGTCTGTCTGTCTGTCAATCTTACTGCCTGTATGGCTGTCTGTCAGACTGTCTATATGTCTGTCTATCTGTCTGTATCGGTGCTGTCGTTATCATGAATGCTTCATGATGGTGAGTGTGTGAGTGTGTCTGTCTGTCTGTCTGTACGTCTGTCTGTCCATCTGCCTGCCAATACAATGCACTGTTGTTATTAAGAGTCTCTCCTTGCTGACATGTCTCAGCATGATGAGTGGTCCATTCCTACCTGTCTATTTGTCTGTCTGTCTGTCTGTCTTGTGAGTCTTTCTTGTTGGTCGGAATTCCTTCTCGTTAGGCTTGGGCTCTGTCGTTCTTTGTGGATTAAGCAGTGTATCTTTTAACACTTTGAATCAATGAATTTGAGTTACAAACTCCAATTCTCATGTCAGTTATAGCAAATTTTTGTCACCCAATCTAATATGCATTCTCCCCGAAGTTTTAAATAGTAATATGAATGTAAGGATTTTTGTAACAGATAAACTGACATTAGCAGGGCAGAGATAATAGCTTGAAGTTCTCGGGGCATTCTTATAAAATACCTAATTAGCAATCGTGCAGCTAAAAGTGCACGATAGATCCCATGCCATCAGTTTCATGAAGAGAATCTGTTTGTTAAGAAACCGCACTTATGTTTGGACTTGGATGCCACTTAGCTTACGCCAAAAAATTATAATTTGTTTCGCTTTGTTCCTGAAATTCTTCTTTTCCCAACCCCCAGCTGTTCGATTTGGCCGCATGCCCAAAGTGGAGCGGGAGAAGTTGTTGGCGGACAGAGAAGAGCTGACGTGTACCAGCTCGCGCAGGATTGTGGAGCTACGCTCTCTTACTGACCTCATCAAAGCTGCCTTCAGAGACACCTTCGGCAACACCATCTTCTTCAAGCATCAACAACAGCAACAGAAACAACTACAACAGCAACAACAGCAGCAGCAGCAGCAACATCAACATCATCACCCGCTCCACCACCCCTTCCAGCCTCTCAAAATCCCCCGCTCATCCACACCGTTCCATTTCTCCTCGCCCTCCCCCTCCCCAATTCCACCGTCTACCCCCTCCTCCCCCTCCATCTCGACCGCTGAAAATATAGTAAGTACTTGTAATTTTTTTTTCCACCTCATATCCCCTTACTCATCATATCACTTTCTTTTGATGTTATGAAATCAGCATTTAACAAAATAACAAACTTATAGACTGTCTCCCAAACTATGGACAAGGTGACCGTCGGGTTGAATATTAAAATCAAAATAGAATATTTATCTTTGTAATCCAAATTGTAACCCATTTGCACATTTAAATCAACCATTGGTCCCCTTTGCAAGCCTGTAAACAATACACTCGTTGTTATTATTGTGATTATGAACACCTTGTAAGGTAGTCTGAAAAAATTCAAATACATAATATTTCATTTTTGAGCCGCTGATATTGGCCAGCAGTTGACCACCATTAAATATGATGAAATAGCCTGTGTCCTTAATTGATTTCGTATTTGTTTGTTTCCCTGTCAGTGTATTTGGTCTCATCAATGTTGTCATCACTGAATGAAAGATAATTTTGATTCTCTAGGACATATAACAAATTAAGATTTGTAGTCTTTTAAATGATCTTACATACCATTATATGCAATGTCAAACTATTGATAGTTGTTATCTTAACAAATCTTTTTGTCAGCTTGTTCGTTGCCTGCTTTTTTAATATAGAGATAGATGTAGATGAAAATTGGCATAATTTCAGGTCTCATAGATTTTATTGCTTTCAACATTTTATCACATCTGGTATGTTACAAGTTTTTTTAAAGAAAGATTTATCAATGCAGTGAATGTAATAACCATTCAGATGTGCTCACAAGAACATTGTCACCTCATCGTTTTTCAGCTCATGGAATCGCCCGAAGTCCTGGACTCTCTGACAAGTGAACAGTTTTTCTCCCTGGGAATTTTCCGCCGCTTCCAGGAGCTGGTACTTCCGGTGATGGAGGGCAGCGTCCGCTTCGCCAAAAAGATCCCTGGATTTACCTCCCTTGGGATGCGAGACCAGATTCTGCTGATGAAGAAGAACGGATTCATGGTGGTTCATTTAGCTGTGAGTTTAATTCAGTTACAGTATATTGTGTTAGAATACTTTTTGTTATCACTGACGAAGTTTTCAATGACTTCTCTCTTAGACATTACCAGATATTTTTTGGAAACTGACGAAAGCCAAGAAATTAATGTACTGATGCAGCTAAAATGACAGATATAGACTTGGTCTACTCAGCATCAAAACTGAAAAAGCTTGTCTAAGAAATAGTGATAATTATAAATGCTATGAACAATGAGCTGGTTATCTAAGTATGAAACATGGCCTGTTCCAAAGTGCTCAGTATCCTTTTTCACATTATTGGCTGTGTATGAAGTATAGTTTTTCCGCAGTGGTTTGACCAGCTGGTCTGTTATCAATTGTTATCTAATCCAGCTAATCAATGATAACCCTTTGCTTATGAAGTAACATAGGTATATTATTATATACTAATTATGCAAGCAGCTGGTCTTTTTTTTTTTTTGATGGCTGTTTAAATCATGTTTGACTCTCTGAAATCATCCAGTATTAACCCTGTTGTCATTTGTTCACAGCTTCACTCACTAGTTACTCAGAATTACATCGTGTTAGACACAAAAGATGGCGGACTGCGGGTCCACAGACACTCGTACTATATCTGTGAACAAATGGCACGGTTGCTAGGGCACACAATGGTTGTCATGGACAAAGTACACATGTTTGGTCTGACCACGGGGGAGATGGCGCTGTTCTCTGCTGTACTCCTGACTCAAGGTAAGATTTCACACAGTCCCAGGTCGCAGTCCCAGCAGCTGTAACAATATAATAATAACATGCTAATATGGCATGTCAGACCACATTGATGTAAGCTTGCACATTCAACCATTTCCTTTTTATTTGAAAATGCTCTTACTCCTCAATTATTGTACTGGTGTATGAGCTGTTAAACTTTCCAGTCTCGGTTTTGCAGGAGCTCTTAATGGGAGATCGTTGTGCTCAGTCCTATTACTTCCCTTTACTTGACAAAAGAGGGATTGAAAAAGTAGTGCAAAGAGGGAAAAAAAAATTTTGCTCCTTTTGCTTGAATAATTCTCCCCAAAAATATGATATAGAGAGGATGGTTTCTTCTCATTGTTTTAATTTTATTGAAATTTTTGGCGATCAGTGTTTCGAATGACAAGATGTCAAGGGATCTTTCCTCTTTACACTGTTGCTCTAAACCTCTTTGGTTTTCTGGCAAGGGGAAGTAATTTAAATTTTACATTTTCTTACTGGATAGAAAACAAGTTCTATGTCAGTCACATTTATTTACGTTTAGCCTATAGGAGACTGCTATCTCCATTTATATCCTACATCATAGGTACACAGGATCTGGTGTAACCTTGAATTTGATAACTATGTCTGTTGATGTGGCAGAGAATGAGTTAATGTTTTCCCTATGATGGTGTAAAGCTCTATAGGACTCGTATTGACTTTTTTGTGTCTGTGTGGCCAGATTGCCAAGGTTTGACAGCCCCACAACAAGTGGAAGAGCTGCAGGCCAATTTGATAGAAGCCCTGAGGCTGGAGCTCAAGCATAACCATCCCAAGGAAAAGGTAGGAAGAGACGCAATTCACTCATTGATTTTCTCTCAGGAGATAGGATAAGATAAGATAAGATTGGACGAGATAAACTTATTTGTCCTCAGAAAAATGTGTCATTCACATTTGATAAGATACATTATACATAGAATTATGTAAGGCACATTCATATCACAGGTGGACGAAAATATCACTCAGTATTAGAACAATCCAGAGTGATAGACAGGCTGTGTATTTTGATATTGACTAGCAATATCACATATAACGGAGGGATTAACTGAAATCATATATTTTATTACTATTATAAACTTTTCACCTAGCTCATTTGTTTGTTACTTATCATGGTTCAGTTCTGATATTCGGATCTGTTATATTCTTTACAAATGAGTAGTTCGCTCTGAAAGGATGATGGAAAATTATTGCTGATCCATTTTCTGTACATGTTAGTATCTCTGATATAATAATACTTTCTGATGTAGATAGATGATTGATTTCTGGCAAATGATTTTATGTACAATTATTTTTTGTCTATTTGTTTCTTTTCTTACCATTTCTCTCATAAGGAAAAAAAATAAGACACCCAAATATTCAGTTTTGTTTTAGAATGGATTTCCTTTTTTAGGAAGTAATGATTTGTTTTTACTTTCCTTACTGATTTTCTTGATTTTTGATCCAACTTGTGCAGGTTCTCCTGGCCAAACTGCTCATCCTCGTGCCAGACCTTTGCCAGATTGTCGAACAGTTCAGCGAAAATCTCAGAGGTCACGTCTTCGACACAACCCTTGACTTCAGTCAGGTGATGCCTCTCCTCAAGGAAATCTTCGACCTGGATTGCCCTCAGTCTTCATTATCATCGCCACCGCCATCGTCAACAACATCTTCATCAGCTGTCTCACCATCTTAATGACAGTTTTGTTCTTAGCTATTGTAAAAAAAATTATTGGATCATTATTTGTTTTGTTTCATTGCTTGGACATTCTTTTGTTGTTTTTTATGTCATTCACTCATGAGCCAGATTTTTACTGTGGTTTATATTATCATGTGATATGCCTCCATCCCCACCTAACCCCAGCCCCCGCCCCGCCCACATTTGTCCTTTGGCACCCATTTCAATATTGTACATCATGTTATATGTATAAAATATACAAATTGTTTCTGCATATGAACAGCATTGCCATTTAAGCCCTGTGAAAAATGTTAAGCCTTTTTTTTTCCTCACCCTTTATAATACAATAATGATTATGAGTTTGAAGAATATTTAATGACAAAACAAAGCACAATAAGTGTGGTTGCATTGAGAGAAATAATTTTCTGTTCTTTGATAATGTTCTCTATTGTTAAATAATTATAACATTACTTGCTCTTGTTATCTTCATAAGATCAATTATATACATGGATAAAGCGCTAACTCTTTAATTCATAGCATAGTGTGGCGTAGTGGAATGGAAGAGATTCATTTCTGAGCATTCATTTTTGTCATAAGATTGTCACAATCCTTCATCAAAATTCTTGAACATTCAGTTCCTGGAAGAAAAAATAATGAACTATTGACACAGGTGAATCAGAAGTTTGCATAACTGACATGTAACTGAAAAAAAATTCCGAAGAGATCTCTGCAGAATTTTAGTTCTGAAATTTTAGTCATATTATGGGATGATTCACATTTATTTTACATATAATTTCTTATTCTTACATTGCCGAGTCCTCTTACTGGTTATCCATCTCATTTATTACGGCTTAGACGACTCAGTGTGCTTTTTTTTTCTTTTTATATCCATAAAAGAGAGGAACAACTACAATATATTATGTATATATATCTAGAAAGAAAATTTACAGTTGTATTATGTCCAAATTTGATTCCAAAAGAATTTGTGGGGACATGAATAATAGAATCCTTTTCTCTGAAGAGACAGCAAAGTCTGTTCTCTGTTACTGGACTAGTATGTAAAAATGCTGTCTTGTGTTCATTCAACTTTTGTATGACATAATTATAATTATTATGGGGTAAATCTTCATTAAATATGGTGCAATGAATTCACAGCTGTAAACAGACATATGATATTTTATCTCTCTTTTTTTTTTTTTTTTCATCTCAGAGCAAATGTGATTGATGTATGAATAACTGGGCCAGCCATTTTGTTTATATTTGTTCACCATGAGGCTTGAACATTGCAGATTTTTTATGATCTTTACAAAATGATATATACCAATCATAAACAAACAAACAAACAAACAAACAGAATGTGCACAAAAAGCCTTGATATTTGAAATGTCACATGATATGTGAATCTTGATATTGTGATAGCTGTTGCAAGTTCTGTTTGGAGGAATCCTGGGACAGATTTTATGGCTTCTGATTGGTTGGCAGCATCAGACACTAGAAACTAGTGTATAGCACAGGTTGCAATGACTATCAGTGTGACGCTGCTGAAAATGAAACAATATAAATTGAATTCTTTGAATTTTAACATATAACAGAGAATACAGTGTACTGACCTCCGTTATTTGTCACAAGAAAGACCTGATATTTACTAACCAAAGAATCAAGTCAAATACATGTAGATTAAACAAAGAATATAGAATAGAGTCAAAGTATTCCTAGGTGACAAAGCAGATATTCATCAAACTGAAGCTCTTTTAAGTGGCACCAAAGTATTTAAAATATCTTGTTACTTTGTTTCTTTGTTTCTTATAAGGATCTTTGCATAACTTTCTTCCCAGAGTTTCAGAAGGAGCTATAAAATTTATCCTAGAGTTTGACATTCCAACAGAGAAAGAGAATATTTCCCGGTGATTTGTTCATAGTCTGCACTAATATGTTGTCATCTGTAACCTTCCCTCTCGTTCATGATGCTCATGTGTTGGCTCTGCCGCAGTCATTTTTCATTCACTCTCAGTCATTTCTGTCAATGGCATCTTTCATACAGTAATTTCTGTCACTGTCATCATTCATACAGTCATTTCTGTCACTGTCATCTTTCATACAGTCATTTCTGTCACTGTCATCTTTCATACAGTCATTTCTGTCAATGGCATCTTTCATACAGTCATTTCTGTCACAGTGATTTATCTCCTCTGATGGTCATGTTCTGCTTGGTACTGTCCTTGCCTGTGAATCCTATTTTTTTTTTTGTCAGAAGAGATTCGTTTTATATGATGAGAGTTTTTGTAAAAATGTGGTGAAAACTATGAACAATATTGTTTCTACATCCCATTTGCCATACAACTTCACATACGTTATTGGAAAAATCAATATTCTTTGAAATCTCTGAATGATAATTGAAATTAGTATTGATTAATAATAATCATCTAAATAATGGGAGCATAATTAACCTTTCATCATTATACAGAGAACGTCATCTGATCTTGGGCATCACCTTTGGAAGAAAAAATTTCAGCTGAAATTTCTTTATGTCTTGGAAGAAAGCAGGAAATATGTATATTATTTCAGTGTTGTTTTTCTAAACAAAGAGCAACTTTTGTTCAAGGAAAAAGCAAGCAGTATAGTGTATAATTGTTTGGACATACTGAAGAAATCTTACTCATCCCATGCAACTTAGTTTGAATAGATCACAGTCCAGTCTTTCCCCTAGCTCATCTGTTATTCAGATAATAATCTATTTTAAATTTAATCCTAAAATTCTCAAAAGACTGTTTTGCTCAAAATTCAAAAGTTAGCTTATTATACTTTTAACAGAACGTATATTCCACCTAACAAATAACACAAGGAAAAGTTTTTTTCCCAGCCACTTAAGCAAAACCTATCATTTCTCAGCAATGAGTAACTGTTGGATTTAGCAATAAATCAGCATTGCGATTTTATCTTCTGAAGCTTAAAGGGTTAAAGTTTAATTTCATTTCACAACAGGTGATAGGTGAAAGCAATGGTAACTTTGATCATATTAAATATTCCTGTCTCTTCTTCAAAGATTTTTTTCTTATCCTTTTTTACTGAATCCTTGGAAAGTCAAGCACACACATACACACACACACACAGACCTCTTCTCATTATTTATCATTTCCTCACTGTTGTTGTTATGGTATAATATGTCATTTTTAGCACTCTTCAGATACTGTTCTTCATAGGATTATGTTAGTAGAAAGTATTACTTATGTCTTAGGATTTCTGGCATAATATTCATTTTAATCTCAGAAATGAGTTTAATTTTTGTAAGCAATAACAGTCAGATATTTTCTCACAATCAGATATGAGCTAGCTGTCTCCAGATGGTTAAAATACATAAAATGACCTAACATTATCATCACATATGCTGTTTGGATTTGAACATTTCATTGTTTCTATTGAAGTTGATAAGATTCTCTTGGTATGGTTTTTGTCATGATGGAGGCTCGGTGCCAGTCGAGACTTTTGCCCTTATCTTGTGACGATATTACTGTATTTTTTGTTTTTGTTAATTGCTTGTTGTTTCTTAAATACTTCTGACGTTATCTCATCACTGTGGAGGAAAAGATATTCTGAAATTGTTATACGTGTCTACAATCGTTGTCCCTTGCCTTGTGTCAAATATAAGTGCCATCCTTATTTCATTTTATTTTCTATTTATAACTTATCTGTAAATCTGAATGTGACTTGATGATTACAGCTTCATGCCAAATAGCTGACATTGATTGTACATAAGATGGTCTAACTAAATCACATACCGGAGGAGCCTTTGTACAATGTTTAATTCACTTTTTCTTGAAGACGTCTCTTGAAAAAGTTAACATGCAGATATTTCTTATTTATGGTCTTAAAACTATGATAAATAAATAGTTTTAAAATCAGACTGATATAAAGCTTCAAAGCTCTATTTATTTTTCTATTTCCTTTTTTTTTTTCAGTTATCACAGTCAGGCTGGTCTGGGTTTTGTCGCTGTTATTGCTATTAAATTTATTTGAAGCTTCGTCGCTGAAAAAAAATATTATTGCACTTTGAGGATGAGAGAAAAACGTGGTGGGATGTGGATTTTTTTGTTATGACGGTGTCAGGAAGAGAAATCTCCAGTCTGGGGTTCACTAGCTTGTATTTCACTGGTTACTCTATGATGATGAATTTCACTCGTGACCACAAGGAAATATACCAGAGGGTTGAACTTTGAACTTCATAGAACAGATCTTCTAAACTGATTACCTATAATATCCAGTTAAGAATATTTTAAAAACTGGATAATTTCATAGAAGGATGAAACATTTAAAGAATGAGATTGACACCTAGGATTTGCATCTCTCCCTGGAACTGTTTTTTTTTTTATTGAAACATTGGCTATTGTTTTTCAAGAAGAGAGAATGTGGAGAAGGTGATAGAGAATGATTGGAATGTGATATGTCTCAAACAGACAAGTTATTTTGTGTATCGGAAGTGCAATTTGAGATCTGTGATTGATGGCTAGGGTAGATGTCACTGACGTTAGTTATATACACCCTATCACTAGCCTGTTCCTTATACACAGACATTACAGTATTTACATACATTCTCTCAGCAGAATTGGCAATTGGCAAAATAACAAATTTTTTAGGAATTCACTACAAGGGGAATATATATATATGTCTTTCATTGATAGAAACAATTGTGGCAGCTTATCAGATTCCTGTTCAGGAGAGTAGGAACAATGAATGAAAATCCATGGATTTAGGAGATTTATTTAGAATTTTATTTACAGCAACATCTTGACTTGGATGAGCTAAAATAATTATTATATTGAAAGAGTGAGTTCAGATTTTTCTTCATAAGCTCATTTCTATCAATTATTCTTTTGACATATGAAAAATTGAAATTTATTTGATCACATTTGCCATTATATATTTATTATTTGTTTTGCTACCATCATTTGGTGTTGAAACCCCCCCCCCCCCCCAAAAAAACAAGAGGTATGCAGTTGTGATCTTACTTAGCAGCTTGTGAAAGAATCAGTTCATAATATTGTAGTTTTTATATCTTTCTTTCACTCTGTGTAAATTAGTGCTTGAAAATCATTGAAGTTTTCATTATTGAATACATGCTAAAGATACTGGGAAATATATATCTTGTCACTATCATTATTCTTTAAGCAACTTTAAATTACTGAAATAATATTAACAACTGTCTTTTCCTGTTGACACTTAGCCTTCCTGTGGAACACAATGGATTCCTCTGGAACCCAGTTCTTTGCATTAAGAAGACAAAAAATAAAGAAAGAAAGAAAGAAAGAAAGAAAGATTGACTGGTGCTTTGGGATGGTGGATACTTGCATAGTGAGATAAATGTTGATGAGAACAGAATTACATTTAATTTCCATATGTTGGAGATATAAAATGATGTTGTTTTAGAAGATCTTTTGTCTCAAAGAGGGGACAGATAAGTTGACCTTTATTAAATGAGCATCTGTTTTCCTTTTGTTTCACCCAGCTTTATCATCAAAGATAAAAAAAATCGTCATTTTTTTCTTTCCTTTCTCCTCTGAATGAATCTGTCATTCAGTATGGCATTACTTGGAGACTGCATAGCAATGGGGACATCTGTTACTGAAATAGTTAGGTTTTGTTTTATTTATTCATATTAGTGACTTTTTTCTCAAACAAAAATATTTTCTCTATAGATTACAATCACGAAATGCAGAAAAATGTGTGAATCAGCTCAATGGATGGGTCGTGTTTGAGCCTCCTCTGTTAGACTTGTTGGTTTTCTGGCAGCAATTGTCCGCAGGGTACTGGTATTTTTGCATGACTATCTGAGTATGTCCAGCCTTTCTGACAGATGATAAGATTAATATTGTGATGGTCATTAAATCAGTCATAGTCAGCCATTTTGTGCCAGCTCAAGATATCTTTTCTTTCAGTTTGTGTGAACTGTTAACATTTTCTATAAAATTTATTCTTCAAAATTTCCATAAATTTCTGTAAAGAAAGAACAGCAGCCTACACATATTTTAACAGTTGTGTTATACATTATGGATGTATTGAGATTCCTAACTCTAAGTACATAATTGTTTAAAATGGTCAAGCTTTGTCACTCTTTCTTGTAAAATGTTCATTCTTATAGTATTATCAGTGTAATTCATTTATCTCACGCATTTTGTTATCATCAATATCAACAGCTCTAGTTTCTCTTCAAACTTTTATCTTCAGTAAATCTAGATCTAAGAACAGTTTCCCAGTTTTTGAACAGACAGTTTTCGTGAGCACAGCCATACTGACGCTTCTGCTGACAAACACAAGCTTTGTAGCTGGATGCTTCTGACAGATCTGATAACATTCTTCATTTCTGACGTCATCCGTCAATAGAAAAATTTCGGGACAGTAGCCAGCTCAGTAAATTGACAGAAGACTTGCTTTAATTGTTGTTTTTTTCTGAAGCCTTTCAATCCTAAGAGACAGGATTATCTCGGCTTTTAGAAGCTATCAATTTTTGCTGA
>JBCAUA010590603.1:0-16244 GCA_038406235.1 Peronia verruculata
TTCTGTCGACTGACTAGAGTTTAAAAACAAGGTTATTTTAAGCATAAATAAAAACTGAACAAATGTAACTGATAGACTTATCTGATTTAAATTTTAAAAAATCGGATTTAAATAAAAAAAAATCCGATTTAAATCAGTGCAATTAAAAAAAATTGATTTAAATAAAAAAAATTCCAATTTACATAAAAAAAAATCCGATTTAAATAAAAAAATCCGATTTAAATCAAGGAAATCGATGGTATTGATTTTTTTTTTTAAAATCAAAAAAATCAACAACCCTGTTCTCTATACATTGATTGTGCCAGCTTATATTAAGTTATTTATTGTGAGTTGTCAGTAAAGATGTTTTGTTATTTCCTCAAGGTATTTGACAATTATGCTGTGACAGTGATGATTGGTGGAGAGCCATACACTCTCGGACTTTTTGATACAGCAGGACAAGAGGATTATGACAGGCTCCGGCCTTTGAGTTACCCTCAAACAGATGTGTTTTTGGTCTGTTTTTCGGTTGTCTCTCCCTCCTCATTTGAAAATGTCAAAGAGAAGGTAAGACGTGGATGTGATTCAGTACATAAGAAATAGATGGCGAGCCTGCCGTTGTTTCTAACTTGTTCTCTAATAGTGTAATAACACAGTGACGTTTTATTATTATAGATCTACACAAAAAGTTAGTACTGACTAGAAATATATACTATCATATGCAATTTAAAAAAAAAAAATGCATATTTGGATTCACTTCATCTTGTCCATTATCAAGGGGGATTTTGAAATGTGCTCTCTTTCTGTGAAAGATAAATAGTTGCATTTTTGGATTTCTATACCCCAGTTGAGTTTTCAGACCCTCCAGACAATAAAATTAATTACCAATTTTTGTAGTTTTTGATTCTGTAATCTCCGAATAAGAGGTGTATCAGTGCATAATACATGATGGATACATTTTATAAGCTCAGACCAACTATATTCTACTACCGGTCCTAGAGAGCTGAAACTTTTACAACTTTTAAAGTATTTTCCATAGGCATGAATGCAAAACTGCATCCGCCTCAGCCAACGGAATGGCTCCGTGCCTCAGCAGGCATCACCTCATTTATTTTGTTGAATATAAAAAGCGCTCCATCACTATCACTGAATCACCTCTGTCTCATTTTATCTTTGATTGAAAGAAATAGGAAAAAGTCACAAGGAGCCAGGTATGAAGAGTAAGATAAGATAAACTTTGTCCTCAAAAAGGAAATTCCATTCACAGTTGATGAGATACAATATGTAGAATTATTTAGGGCATTCACATTACGGGCAGACAAAAATATTGCCCACAATATTGAGATAACACAGAGCCTTATAACATTACCTGCTTTATTAGGCCATTAGCTGAAGGGTGATGGCCAAAGTGAGTTTCTGTAATGTTGCTCACAATTAATTATTACATGCAACAAATGCTTAGTTGAAGTGGGTGCATGGAATGTTCTGGAATTATGTTAAGCTTTAACATAAAGGGTTGATGGTAAATGGCATCAGTGTTACAATCATTTCCTCCAGCAGTTTTGTCCACTCTGTTGATACAACTGTTTTTTCTCCATGTGCCACTTTCACGAAGATGTTCCGCCCAAGCTGTCATACAAAAAGTTATAACACTCTTTATTCTGGATTTATAAAGCATATATTGATTAACTCACTCAATGTCTTTATCGCCACTGTGGCGACGATGGGTCCTGCTACGTCTCAATGACAATATCGCCAGAGTGGCGATCGCAACTTCTGATTTTTTTTTTTTTTTTTCTTAATTAATGGACGCTACCGTGTAGACAATGTTTACACCTTAAGATTTTTTTAGTCATTTCCCATTAATTTGAGACCGGTTGTAGCTCTTTAGCATTAGAGGGTTTTTTTTTTGGTGATTTTTTTTTCCGGCTCACTCACAAGCGTGACAATGGCTGTGCCCAAATCTAGGTCCTTTTTGAAAATTTGTAATAAAGAAACTAATAAAGATGAAACAAAGCTGTTTTCTGCAGTACATGGGTAATTTTATAAACAATGAACACAGAAAATTTCATCAGTGTATCTTTTGTAGTTTAGTCACAGTGATTTTTTAGAAATACCATCAAAACATTGGCAGTGAGGGAATATCAGCTGAAAAATGGTTGACATTGAGTGAGTTAATCGAGAGTTTACTTCAAGCAAGTTGACTTCTCGTGGGTTCCATTGTATATGTGTACAAACACACACTGAGGAAGTATTTTTTTTTTTTTTGGTGAGCACTGAGATGGGGGAAAAAAAAATGTCAAGTTCAGTGAAACAGTTTTGCGTATTTGAGGACATTACTGCATTAGGAGCTTGGGCCCTTTTAATGACAACTGTACATACAGCATGAACAGTGGTGGTGATACTAGTTCTACTAGAAAGCTCTGTCACGTGAATCTACCTGTCTCAGAAATGGGTGGGGTGGCTGTACCTGGGTCAGGATTTTCGAAACAGCGGTCGCATACACGCACAGGCTCATCCCAGCCTCTCTCTGGTACTGGTCGTTTCTTGGAAGAGCAGTCACTACAGAATCCTTTACCACATGCGCGACAATGGTGCTTTTGCTCAGAGCAGTCAAATATCAACTGGCACTTGCTGCATTTCTGACAAAAATGAAAATTGGAGAAAACAAAATCCCATAATTGAATGTTAATCATATAAAATTTTGTACATGTGTGAAAAAATTATAACGTCCATTTGTTCTATGCTATTAGGTCATGTGTCTCGCATAATTTTTCAAAATATATGTCTTTACAGACAAGAACATTTCTCAATTTCCACCAAATATCCAAGTTTTCTTTAAAACATGAATAAAATTTAGAAAAACGTATGCACATTATTGAAATATATGCCATAAGGAATATACATTCAAATTTGAAGTGAACTGGTTCATATATAAACAAAGCTTTAGAAGGCAAGTGAAAAAAAATCCGTGTATTTTGAGAAAATCACAAATTTTCATAACCTCTGTAAACAGTGGTTCTGTTCTAGGGCATAGAGCAGTTGTTTCTGGTCCATTATTTGTTGTCATGTCAGAAGAGGTCAGTGTATCAAATTATCAAAAACTAGATTTTGACCTGAAAATGATTTCTCAGGACATGCACCCTTCCTCCCGCTAAATCATCAAAATCATATGATTACTACTGACTTACAATGATCTCAGAATTGGGGACCCAGTAGGCTGGGTTGATCTGATCAGCTGTCCATTCGGCCAGATATTTTGTGGGCCGAGCGCTGACGCTGCTAATTGTGTCAGCCACGAAATGAAAGCCTTCCAGCACTTTCCTGGCTGCATTGTGAGTCCCATCTAAAGTCGATGGTCCCTGAAAAAAACCCAAAAAAAACAGGCTCAAATAATTATCAACATAATGCGCACCTTCTCAACATCACAATCCCCAGTTTTTGGATCTCAGAGTGGTAAAGGTAATTTCACTCTTGCTTGAGCATCTTCATTGGTAGTGTCCACTTATAGCAAAATGAGAATGTTTTTCAAACCACATTTTGATTATGGGAAAAGTGAAACACTTCTACACCATAGGTAGCACAAATAATGACGGTGTTTACATGTGTACAGCCCATGTCTTGAAAGTAAATACCCACAGTGAGGCACAAGCTATCTGGACAGATACATGAAGGAGGTTTAAACCTAAGTGTGGAACAAACTATGATCTACTAGTGTCTCTGAAATGATGTTCATTCATAAAAGAAAATACAGTTTAAATCTAATGACAATACACGAAGAAAACAATTCATTAGGTCTAGGTACCACTCAGGTAATTACTTGCCGCCTATGAACACTTCTGCTAAATAGGATTTAAATAATAAACCACCCACTCATCTACTCATCCATCAACCAGTAAACTCCCAACAATTATCTGTTAAGTTTAGTTAGATGCTGAATACCCTTCCCCCAACAAACCCTGCCTACATGCTCCACATTTTATCAATGCTCAACCATGACTTTGTGTTGGTATTCATCTAGAACTTAAGATTCGAGTTGGGTGTTTGATGTTTGATCTTTGGTTATCACCGAAATACCCAAGTAACATTTATAATGAGAACTTGAGTACTCAGTGTTCACAGATAGTTGTGCAGCAAATAATAACCAGGGTTATTATTATGATTTCTGTGCTGGGTGTAATTTGGTAAGATATTCAGTTATAAAGTATAGTGAATAAGCTATTGGGCAGGCCTGCTCTTTGACAAATCTATGGTGAGCTCTTACCTGTGGCCATACATGAGTGAACTCCACATGCAAGACCTTCTCCTCCGCTTCATTGCCATACCAATGCTCCCTGCTCCTGTAGATGATGCCGCAGTTGGGGCACTCATACACATACCTGTCAAATGTCAAGTTCTATCAACAATGGGATTCCTAACAAACATGTACAATACTGTCTCTAGATCACCAACAAATATGTGCCACAATGTCACTAGAACAGCTTGCCAAAACACTGCTTCAACTTAGATATCTTACAGCTGTTATAAAGGAAGAAGAGAGAAAAAAAAAACAAAAAAACAGGCATGAAAACAGACAGTAAAATTCAGTGCAAGGCAAGTTATGGCAAAGTTTACACATGTACCTGAAATATCAATGCTCTAATGCCTGTTGTAAAGATTTATTGTTCAACTAGTTTTCCATAATCTGATGTCATTTTTATTACTTTCTAATGTTTCATCTCACCAATTTTAAATATTAACTTTCCATATCTTTCCTCTTCTTAGCATGGACTCATTGTAAAATCTCCTGATGGACTGTTGTAGGTACAGGCTCAGGTTTTTCTAGATAATTCTAATTCAGGTTCGTAATGGAGCTTATTTGATAGTGATATTTTTTAACAATCAATAATCCACTCTAAATCTTGTTTTTATGAGTGTTATAAAGAGAGTGTATGTCGAATGGACACTTTGAGGAAAAATGAGAAAATCATCATACATATATTTATACAGACTTAAAAAAAAAAAAGATTCTTACCCTGACCAGATGTACTTTGTCAGTCCCATCCATGTACTGTCAGATGAAGACGAGGTCTTCGGAATCACTACAACACGCTTGCCGCGACTTAAGCAAGTCTAGGTAAACAAGATGAATGCCATAGTCACTTTATGCATGATGAATACACCATACAGTCCTAGAATATTCCCCATGATCCCCTAAATGTCAAGATTTCTGTATGATCAATCTATTGTCACTTTTGTGTACTGAAATCAAGACATATATCAGATACTGGAAGTCTTGCCTCCAAATTGCTTTGATGATTTATATTTTGGCTGAAAAAAATTGCATATTAGCCTAATCTAAGATGTGGAATGATTTCTCAATATTTTGATTCTAATTGTTGTGGCTTATAAACCCACCTAGATTTGTACAGAATACATTTAAACATACAAATGTATACTTCTACAAATTTAGGTGGAATTAAAAAAAAATTCAGGAACTTACATAATGTGATCGCTTTGAAATTGACTAGTCTTTTCATGCAGAACCACAGAATTGCAGGGATAAGCAAATAGAGAAAAAAACGAGGTGGGGGAAGGAAGGGAGGGAGAGAGGGAGGGGTGTACTCTCACCTTACACATCAGGATTTTGTTGCCATGCGTGCTTTGATACTGGCAAAGCTTGCCCGCACCTGGGTTGTGAGGGCTGGTCTCTGTGTCATGGCTCATACTCAGAGTACAGCGAACACTGAGAACATGAGAATCACAATCTGGTTAAAGTCCACATGATTTACACGCAAGAACACAAGGAATTTTCAGGCCAATCCGTAAACTTAAAAATGTATGAAGAAATTTTCAAACTTTGAAAATTTTCTTTTAACACCAGCTTATCATCAAGGGTAATAACTGGAAGTCACTCTGTTGCTAAAATAGTCTCCACCGAGGAACCTGCCACCTAAGGGCCACGTCGGCAGCAAAAATATAATTTTTTCACTATAGTTTATCTGCCTAAGAACTGGCTCCCACATAAAAATGTGCCTTAGAGCTGAGTACACTGAAGGACTCATGGTGTAAGTTCATGTCAGCTTGTTCACTTAAGAGAAACACATAATGCTATGCATGCAGAAAAAACGGGGTTGAGATAAGGAAAGGTATGGGGAGGGAAAATGATAGGGGATGTACATCGATGTACTTTAAATTCTGTAACGGGATGATCCTGATTTTCATTTCACATATTATTTTTGGCATTAAAAATGTGAAATATTGTGTGTGCAGAGCAATTAAATGCTGAAGTGCCCAGATATTGCTATATTGATGTATAGTATAAATGGTGACAGTCAGCCCACTGACGTATCAGCGTATGGTATGGAATTTGACCTCTTTGTGACACAAGGTCTATTTGCTTTTCATGGACACCGTTTTTCCCTATTTTTCAATTCTCAGAGATATAAGGTCTCTTGGAAAAAAACTGATGCCTTATTTTAATGCAGTACAAACCACATGTCTTTTATACTTCAAAAACAGAAATGAATTAGAGATAAAATGATGCGTGAACAGAAAAATTTATCTGCAAACCAATTGGTTGATTTCGATTTATTGTGGTAATTATAGCAACATCCTTTCCACCTGTGTCACTCTGCGATCGATATTAGACTCATTATCATTCACTTTTGGAGGCTCCCGTTTTCTTTCAGAATCTTTATTGCATGATTTATCATCACTTCTAACATTCATAAGACATTTGCAAAGTTCATCATGGCAACAAAGTAATTCAAGTGAAATCTGAGCCCACTGAGAGATCTGTGTAGACTAAAACTGACACAAATGAGAGAGGTTGTTATTTGCTAGATACTACCAACAGATCTAATAAAAGCCTGGTTTCAAATAATAAGGATAAACTGGTAAGTGAAAACATGTTGCTGAATTTCAAATTGAGGTCAGTTTATTGCCAGTGAGTCTCCTGTATCACAGGTAGAATGTGTGAAGAATGATGCTTAACATTATGGTCCTGGAGCTGAGGAAAGCTGCTTTTTCACAGCTTTCTCCTCCCACTTTTACAGTACAGACAAATTGTTGAACAGAATATGTCACATAGGTAGCAAAGGAGTTAAAGAACTCTTCATCTTGCATGTAAGTTTTATGTAATATACTTTGATTATTTATGTTTGTCAACAAATAAAAAAGGCAATAAAACTCTTGATTGAAAACAATACAAAAAGCAAAAGAGTCATGAGAAATAAATCTGCTGCAATTTACTATTCAATGCCATTCTTTCAATGAATTAGCAAAAACCTGAGTTGGCTATCTTAAAATATTTCCTTTATTGTAGAAGTGTAAACTCAAATTAACAGAATGTTGAGCTTAATTAAGAAAATTTATCAAGAGCTTAACAGATCAGCTGTTACTGTTGACTTACCCGCATGCCAAACATTTACTAGTGCAAGTGAAATACTGATCTGGAAATGTGTTGAGTGGCACACTTTCAATATCTTGGTTGTACTTGTCATTGAGGGTCTTAAGAGGGAAAAATAAACAAGAATTATAAACAGCACAATTAACAAATATTAAAAGATTAACAAACAGAATTTGCAGTGAGCAGGAACAAAATTCCGGTAGGAAAAAGTCACATTCAGAGTCTGTGATTTCACAATGTGCTTGACATGAAACTAAGTTGGGCAAAAGCAGAGCAACGAGAGAGAGAGAGAGAGTACATCGCAACAATTATTTAATTTTTAACAGATAAAACTAAAGACAGAACATAAATGGGCATGGCAAATATATTAATTGCGTCAACTGTAATATCTTCTCTACATTATCAAAGTAAATGATATACACCATGAACAATTTTGATATAGAAACTTAATTGCAAATATGCTATTATTAGTGTCATCATGGATATTAAATAATCCTCACCTTCAGAGACTGAAAGATGATATCCGTTCTGCGTGCAACTCTCACTGATGTATCCTTCAGCTGGGCTTCCACACATTTTCGAAGAGACTTAAAATTTGTAGGTGGCTTCTCAGTCTTGATGCCTACATACTGGAGTTCACGAAATGCATCAATCGGATTGTCAGTGAACATCCCTCGCAACACACCGCGCACTGATTTGTCTGAAGATTTAAAAAAAAAAAAAAAAAGCAACTTTTATCAGCTATAGGATAAAAAAAGTTATGCAATAAGGTGAAATGAATCTGATGTCAAATTCTTAACCCTTTCACTACCGAAATCCTAAAGTTTATTTTCTTATCTTCTTCATATTAAAATAAGTCAATTCATTACAGCTGTTGAAAGCTAAATACTCAATCTGATCCTGAAATTTTCATTCACCACACAGCAAAAGTTGTAACAACCAGGTGGGAGGGTGGAATTAGAGAGTTAAAGTTTAAGTGACTTGAGGTCTATCAGTCAAAGAGTTAAAAGAGTACAGTTGTTGGTGTGACAGAGACAGAAATAAGTGTACAGTATTTTATTTTCCTAAAAAAAAAGAATTTAAAAAAAAAATATATATTTTATATATCTGCTATGATTCTTCATGGGCTGATCTTTTCATAAACACCTGTAGTCAAAAAATTTCATTTTCTCAGTCAAGTCCCCTTTGACAATTCGCTTACTATACCAGGTCATAAATATTCTTTTTGCTTGAAATCTTATCATTTCTTTCTCATCTGGGGAGCTGCAGAAAGAAACTTCTGACATAAATTAGCTATTCCAAATTCTCAAGTTCAGTGCCCCACACATGTATATTGTGCCACAGGTCGTCAAGGCCAGATAAGTTAATCAATTTTTATGAAACAACTTGGTTGAAATTTCCTGAAAAGTCTGTATCGCAACGTTTTCTTGCTTTTACTCTAAAAATGTCAGTATTGCTTAGTTATTTGACCTATTCTAATTTATTTCCATCGGGTGCTTTATACCCCTATATAAATATATAAAATAACAATGGCAAATCACAATGCTTATCATTTCCATTTGATAATGAAATAACTGGACCAATATCGAAATCAGTGCACAGACGAGAGCACCTAAATCATAAAATATCTATGTTTACCAAGCATCCTACCACAGCTTACTTACCTTTGCTGGCTTCTAGAGGCGCGGTGTGCGTAGTTTCTTGAAAGACAACAAGAGTTGGTCCCAAATTTGTCTCGGGAATGCCAAACCTCTGAGAGGTTTGCTTGAGTGGTGCTGCAAAATGCTCACAATACGCTTTTGAGGCATTGCTGAGGAACACAAACATGTCATTGTGTAATCTCTCGGCACGTGTACGGTATATAACCAAGTCTGACACAGCCAGAATTTTCAGCAACAGTCGGGTTCGTTGATTATCATTTGAGGATGAGCCCAGGAGTCCTTCTGTGTCCATCACTACTGCTTTGAAGGGCTTACTGATAGCACACCACACCCCCATGGTACACGAGGATTGGCTTGTGCTCGTTTTGAAGACTTCACAGCCTCCAAAGAAAGTATGGTTAAGTGTGTGAGATTTCCCATCTCCTGTGTTGCCAAAGATAGAAACAACCTTAAATGTGTCTTTCTTATCACAGCCAAGCCTTTCTACGAATTCATCTGGATCTGTCACCTGGAATAGAAAAATGAAATTCACTTGGTTAAATTTTATGATACAATATTGCATTCTTTTATGCTTCAAATGACTATGAAAGTACACTTTAAAGACAACATATCAAAATAGAAGCATGAGGAAAGAGAGAACAAAGACATTGACTGCGAGAGTGACCGATGTATGTAGAGCATGTATAGGTTAAATGCACTCACGCATTCTGTTTTTATGTGTCAAAGATTAAAGATTAACTAAAAATAGGGAGAAAAGAAATTTAAGAGCACCAATTTTTTTTTTTTTTATGACTATGTTCTAGGGTTCCTCACATGCAATTCACTTCCATTTGTACTTAACATAGCACTGAGACACAGGCAAACAATCAATAATGTCTCACACCTATTATGATGGCATATATATGTATTTTAACAAGACCAAAATGATGATTCCTGTGAATTTTTGTGCAATCTAACTCTTTCCACACCAATTGCCTACATAGAGTAGTGTAGGGTAACTTTGTCAGACGGGGAAATTCGCCACCTGCTCTAACTATGCTAATTCCAGTTAAAATAACCCATTTTTACCGAGGTTTGGACGAGTTTAAGTGGCATCCTCTATATAGTTAAAATGATTTACTCTGTGATTATATAAGCCAAACAAATTTATCAAGCAATGTGTGAAAACAACATCATGTCCCCTGTTAGGACATTGGTGCGATCCCCTGCAGCATCTCTCTTATCTTGCCTTCCAGGTTTCACTGCTTACATTTTGCCGGCCAGGGCTTGTCATTGATTATCGTTATTTGTCACAATATTGAGCAAACTTGCTTAACAATTGCTTTCATTAACTTACTTTTTCATTATGTAGAATTATTTAATGGTTTATATCATTGTGAGATTGTATCTTTAATTCAAATCTGTGCAGGCAAAATAATAGATCTAGTCGGGGAAATTCACCACTACTGCAGGGGAAATTCGCCAGCCACCATGTAATAGGTAAAACAAAGAAACATATCTACAGTTAATATACTCATGAGAATATGTAGAAACTTATGAAGCTGTGAAAAATAGTCTAATTTGTGCTGGGGCAGCTAGAAATTTTGGGTGTTTGGCAGGAGGGAAGGGGTGAAGGTAAATATGTAACATGGGTGTAACTTCTATTGATTTTTAAAGGAAATAATAGAAAGAAACTAAAAACAAACAAAGAAAACAATTATAAAAAAAAGCTTCATTCAGCTAGGGCGAAGTTCCCCAAATGGTGGCAAAAAAGCCCGACAAGAGTCAAAAATGTAAAAAAACACAGAAACTTCTATTGTACTACAGGAAAGTAGAGTGATTTGGCAGTATTCTTCATTTTCATTGGTTGCTTAAATTAGCAGGTATTAATAGAAGTTAACCCATGCAGTGGAAGAGAGGGAGAGGCTGAGTACGGCAGCACTGCCTGAGAGTGGTGAAGTAACCTGACTATAGATTATCAGTATTTCAGCAACTATGCCAGTCGTTAAAATAATAACGACAAACTTGAAACCTCTATGGAATTGACGTGCTTGTGATTACAGTTCCTGTAACAATCATTAGTTTCAAGCATTATGTCTAAAAGATGGGGTGGAGTTAAAGGAAGGATTTGAGGAGGGGGAAGGTCAGTCATGGTCCTATGCATCTTAGATTTCAAAGCCTGGGTGGAGTTGTTAGTCAAAACAAAAGTAACAACTAGCGCCGCCCATCCAGACTGACAGGTACTGACATGCCATGGAGCATTTCCAATCATCACTGGCTGGTTCGCAGGTCTCAAGGTAAGAGAAATCATGTACTCCAAGTAAACAAACACACGCAGAATAAAATCAATCTTTTTGAGATGGCCAGTGCTCTAGTTGGGTAGAAAAATCATGTTCTTGAGCTTACTGTTACTGCCACCTCAAGTATTGATATGTAAGAAGTATATATATGTACTGCTATGTTGAAATGGCAACATCATTAAAGAATGTACAAAGAGAGGTTCAATTTCACGTAGGAAATTCTAACTTAACCCCACAGCTTGCTGCAGGTTAAAATCATATCAATGATGTTATTTGCTGTTTGTATACAGACCAACATTGTGCAAACCTGTTTTATCATATTATATTGCCTCTTTTCTGAACCATGTGTCTGTTAATTTCAAACTATTTTGACCGATAGAATTGCAGGAAGCAGTGTTGGTAAACAGTAAAAAGAAAAAAAAAAAAGCACAGGAAGCATGAGGCGGTGGTCCTATATAATTTGCAGTACTAGTAGTGCTGCAAAAAAGAGAGGGCATGTCAATCTCTATTTGCAGCACTTGGTTCATTTTGTGGTACCAGCTGTCTCTACAACAGAACTTGTTCCGGTGGTGGATCAGGCACATGGCTACCACACAAATGACGACTCCTAATTACTGTCAATTAAACTTATTAAAGGTAGAAATAGATAGATCTAGTTCTATATAGATCTGTGCTTAATAAATCTATTGTATCCATATAGTCATATATTTAATGTTCCCAAGATCCTGTCCTTGCATGGTGCGAGCCAGTACGTGCTTATAGACTTGAATTAGCAATTCAGTGGGAATCATTCCCTAGAACAGTCTTTCCAACTGGCAAAGGCAAAAAGGGAGGATTTTCTAGTGAGGCTGGGGATTCATGGCTGTCCCTGGTGGGACGGACCCCCCCCCCCTCCCGTAAACGAATTGTAGGGTATCAGAAAGCTAAATAAGGCCATTTCTTGCAATCATTTTACATATTTTAAGGCAAACATCCGCACATTACCGAGACTGAACGTACATAGTTTCGCCTAGGTCTGCAAGAGGACAAAGTGAGGAAGGGAAGGAAAAGGGAGGAGGAAAGTGCAGAGGTTATCAGAAGGGCAGATTTCCGCACAAATGTGGATAATTGGAAGGACTGCTAGATATTTGAAAAGCTGTACTGATATGCGCCATTGACCACTTCCATGCTGGAATTTCCAAGAGTATGATTTTCTTTATTGTAGAGCTGCAACGCCGCTTCAAATTCCTTAAAGGTGGCAAATGCACGTCCTTTCTCCATGGCTGCAAGTGGAGAAATAACCATCGTGGTACGGGAGTCTCGCATAGCCTATCCGGATGTGAAGGATCTCGACAGGCTGCTAAAAATAGGGTGTGTCCGATTATACACTGGAACTAAAAATAGCGCGTCCGAATATACACTGGAGACTAAAGGGACACATGTCTGTATAGTGACACAGAATGAAATAGGGCTTAAGTTTTCTGCAAATTGGGGGCAGATAAGATACTGTTATTAGAGCATAACTGGTTGTTACATACCTGTAAAATTTCCTGTTCATCCACCAAGAGAAAACTCTGTGGCCCATCACAAGTGTTTTCTTCTTGATTACCTCGATTCAAGGCACTAGAGACTCCTATATTTTGACAAACATCTGGAACACTTGAATTACTGTGATCTGAATGAAAACTAGCATTGCTTGATGTGAATGCCATATTGTTCATTGTAGATGTTGATTCTTGAGGAAAGGAACAAAATGTTAGTGACTCATCAGTATCTGCTAATGATGCATAGGGAGCTATAGGTTTTATCATGTCTGCTACAGCGTCTTGAAAATGTTCTAAGGAATCGTGGAGCTGTAGGCTACATTGCTCCTGCTGTTCCTGCTCTTGCTGTTTTCTACGATGATGTGAAACTGATTCATTTACATGCTGTCGTTTCTTCTCCGAGGCATGAAAGGTATCAAAGCAAATAAAACAAAGCTCAACTTGGCAATTCTCACACCACAAATCAGGGTAGTTTCTGCTTTGGCACACCAAACCAACTTTCTTCGCTTGGCACAAGTTTGACTCACATTCAACTGGTAAACGTTTACGGATGTGGAAGTCGTGTTTGGGTTTCGGCTCGTGAATACTGCTCTCACAAGCCTGGCACTGTGCCGATTTGCAATCCTCGCAATAGTATGTTGCTTCCGAATCTATGAAAGGACAGCAAAATTTCTCCTCGCAGGCCCGTATTGACGATCTCGTTCTGGGCCTCCGCCTTACATTTGGTCTCATCATTCACACATTTCTTACAAAATAAAAAAAATGCGACTAAATGTGACGTTGACAAGTGTCACCAATTAAAAATTAACAATTTTTATCACATTGTTTTGATTTCGAAGAAGGTGGTATCAAAATAGAGGGGATTCCCTAAATATATCTTTGTTTTTCCATGTGACATCATTTCCGTAAGATTTGTTTTAAAAACTCTCTTTTTTTTTAAAGCGAAATAAAACTAGATCTAACTTCATTACTGTTAGATATACCTGGTATGTTTTTAACCAAGATGCTTCATTGTTAATATTACAGCCACAACAAATAATAAACAGGTGACTAGACTAGATCTACATCCATAGAGTATAGATCACCATCGTCATCTGTACGCACAGATGAAAATTAACTGGCAACAAGACAATGAAAGATATATTCTAGATCTAGGTCTAGGCCTATAATAGGTGCAAAAAAAAGCATTAAAGATAAATTATCGGTCAAAAATAGTTTTTTTTCTCGTATGTTTTATAAAGACAATGAAATGAGACATTAAGTATTTAAAAGGTATATTTTTTTTTTTTAACTAATTTATAAAAAAGCAGTTTAGGCGTTTTCATACATAATGATAGCGTTCTCCCGCTTTGTATATTGCCTGAAACAATAACAGCTTCACTACTTCAAGTATTTCAGCATCTGCCAGTAATGGAATCGATTAGTTGTTAAGGAAAAAGGCAAAACTGGGGGAAAAAAAGGTAACATGGATATTCTTTCAATCCTGGACCGGATAATAAATATAGCGTATTCCTTCTTTCTCTCCTGTGAATATTTTGCACGATCTTCTTGCATTGTGGGACTAATCTATAAATAAACCTATAACCCCCCCTCCCTTCAGCAGCCTCTTGCCAGATTTTGGAAAGAAGACCTCTGAAATATTACTTTGAGTACCTAATCCTTCATTTGTTAAAGTTCTCAATGAAAACAAGGAGAAAAATAGTATCAAATTTTTAAACAAAAAGCATTATCTTCTGACAAGAGATGCTAACGTCTAGATGTGCATAAGACTGATTACCATTTATTTCCCCATGAGTTTTGTAATGAACAAATGGGCAGAATCCTAGTGGAAAATGGTGTCTGTTTGAGGGAGATACCACAACTACTGTGTTGTACTGTCGAGCCAATTTGCTCAGTTGTTGATTGAACATCTGCATCATGTCGAAACGAAAAAAGAGTGCTGCCCTGATTGATTCAGACAGTGATGAAAGTGGAAGTGGAGGAGAAGACTTAGATGAAGTACGGACAGATAGACTAGATCACGATTTAAATCCAGATAGCCTACTCCTAGTCCTACCTACTCTTCCAGTTGCTCTGTCTGGTCTTCTCTCGCCGTGTACTCATGGCAATCTCATTTTCAGTGTCTATGTCTGCATCATCATACTTCTTTAGGTCGGGAATACCTATTTAGCAGTTCATTAGCCAAGGCCACTGATCTTTACCACAGACCAATATTCTACTGCAGTACCTACCTAGCCTCTTCTCTTCCCATCCCTCTTCAAAACAAATCGTCCACCGTTTGATGCTCAACACTAAAATTACATTATTCAGCATTATCATATTGCATGGTATGACATGGAAAATAGGTTGTGAAAAATCACACCCACCCCTCATCTAACAAGAACAAAATTATTTTTTGTTATAGAATTCTAGACCCAATCTATTTATGAAACTTCTGTTGTTTTTTTTTTCAAAATTTTCCTCACTCAACATAGAAGAATTGCATGTTGAAGGAACCACATGAGTGGATAATGAAAGAAAGCAAACTCACACAAATATCTGATCTGAAAAGACACATATAGCAACCATACACCCATTCCTAACACATTAGAAATGAAAAAATATATATAATTTTTTCTGAACAAATAGACATGGTTCAAGACATTTTATTGTGACAGGATTGCTGTGGAGGGACGTTATGTTACTCGTACCATTTCACAGAACAGTGGTAGACAGTGTCACAGTCTATATTCACTGGGCTGTGATCTCTACCACAAGCTTAGCACTCTTATCACTTTGACCAAGCTGTTTATTGTATTAAAGTATGACATGGGTACACAACTTACCTGGGGATATAGATCTAGATCTAGATCTATAGAAACTTTAGAAATGTTAATCTTTCAAAAGAAATATTTAAAAAATGGAAAAAGGGACCTTCTGTTTCCTGTGCTCAGTAAGCTGTATGTATAACAGCCTTCTTTTATGATTTCAGCAGGCCTGAGATTTAATGTTCGCCAACTCGCCAATGGCCCCTAAAAATGGTGTCAGGCAAACTCGATTTATGGCACCACTCGCCTGGCCGGCGACCTAAAAATTACCGTACTGCATACGTCGGTGGTAGAGATTTCATACAGTTGTGTTTTAATTTTTTTTTTTTTTTAAATTCCAAGTTAAAAATAAAAAATCTTGGTTCAGATGTGGAGCTTGTCTGGAGCTATTATCTATCTCAAGCGAATGACGGGAGTGTCGCATCACCACCCCGCCTCCTGCACAACGGAACGACGTAACCCTCGCTAAGCACTAAGCATCTTATTTCATTTCGTTAAAAGTTTCGTTCAGTTTTACAGGTAACTTCAGAGTTATGGAAGGTCGTGACAATGCGAACTACGAGGGATGCGAATGCGATTACTGTTATGATATACCTGGGCGGTAT
>JBCAUA010590714.1:0-16244 GCA_038406235.1 Peronia verruculata
ACACACACACACACACACACACACACACACACACACACACACACAACAACAACAACAACAACAACAACAACAACAAAGCTACTTTTTTAAATATCATTTTTTTCTCCATGGGCCACAAATTAAAAATATAGCCGCAACTCGACAAATAGCAAATTTGCACTTCTAAGAATGGATTGCGATCTTCGCCCTCTCTCTGGAGGAAAGCAGCATTAGAGTTTCTTCTTCTGTTAATCTCTTTTGTTGTATTCTTTGTTGATTGTTATGCCTTATATTATGTAAGAGATGTTGCCAGCATTACATGGAAAAATAAACCAGATAGTACCATTTTTTTTTCGTTCAATTGTTAAACTAATTATTATCTCCTAACATCTCATCTTTCTTGACAAGGTGTTTCCCTCTCCGACATAATAGACAACAATTACTTAATCAGTACGTTTAGATTACTTTAAAATTAATGCTTTTATATGCGTTCCTAACTGTTTATTCTAAATGTCTGCCCAATTGTTGTTTTCTTTGTCTACTCTGGGTACATTTTTTTGTGTCCGCCCTCTCATGTTCACTCTCAGAGTTCCATCCCGTCTCCTTTATTTCTTTCTGTTTATGCTCTCCACTTTCCTTATCATTTGTCTTAAACCTTTCAGATCTAAGGTTTCATTTCTTATTCTCTTTCTTTTGTACGTCTTATTATCTCACCTTCTCTCTCTCTCTCTCTCTTCGTCACTTAGTTTTGGAAAAATAAAGTCTGCCTTTGTACATTTCTGTCCTATTCTGGTAAGAACAAGGAATGAATTTCTCTCTTTCTCTCTCTCTCTCTCTCTCTTCGTCACTTAGTTTTGGAAAAATAAAGTCTGCCTTTTTACATTTCTATTCTATTCTGGTAAGAATGAGGAATGAATTTCTCTCTCTCTCTCTTTTCCTCTCTACAGATTTGTCGTGTGGATGTACGGCGCCATTACAGAATCATCAATGGCATCCATCTGGAAAGTTCTCGTGGCATATCAAAAGATTGTAACTGGTCAGTAGACTTTTTTTGTGACTCCTCGTAAGGTGTAGTTATGTAAAACTGAAAATTCATATTAGCATAATTATGTCAATGGTGACATAAAAAAGAAAAAGAATTTTAAAAAACCTAAATATGGTGGCATAACATATAGGTCTGTTTTCTTTTCTTTTTAGGAAAGAATTATGAAGACATTTTTGTTTATTATTATTATTATTATTATTTTGTTTTTATACGTGGCAAGCATCTCAGCTAACAGTTCCAGTGGTATCAGTCATAATTTCTTATGACGTTCTTTGTAAACCAAGTTTACACTGCGGCTGTCATTTCATCCCCAGTCACCAAGACATGAACTTTGTTTGGCCATCATTGAAGTAATGTGGCTGTTCTTTTTCTATCCAGGTATGGAACATATCGGCATTGAGAGAGCGCTGGGCACAGTTTTCTATGTCGACGGAGGTCTCAGTCAAAAACTGTATGAAAAATATATCGCACGGGTCAACATTTTCAAAGCCAATTATCGGTAATAATTTTAGCAATGTTTAATTGTGTCTGAAAAAGTCTATGATGGTGGTTGAGCCTTTGGATGTCTTTTATGTCTCTGAAATGAGCCTTAGCTTTTAGACCACTTTATGTAGCCTAATGATTCTTCAACAATTAATATCTAACCTGCTCTGATAAAAAATAAGCAAATTTATTGATTTCAAATAATTACAGTATCAATAACATACACACCTAGTCAGAACTTACATCCTAGCACTCATGACAATTCATTCATTGCCATTTTTGTTTGACACATCTTCCTTTCATTCTGCAGGTCCGTCAGGCCCAGAATACATACTTTTTAAATATTAACAAATTTCTGAAATAATCATGCAGATAATACATTATAATTGTCTTTTCGTCATGCATGTATGTGGGGCATTTATAAAGTTGATCTATTTTTTATTGTTGTGTTGTAGTATATGAATATTTCCACATCTTTACAAGTGGTACCATATGTAACGAACCACTGGATATATTCACAGCTCTGCCGTTCTTTACTCTAACATCGTGGACCCAATTTTTCAAGAAGGCGTTACTAGCGACGGAACTAACTTGACGGTTGTCATAGAACGCTTTCGTTTTGAAATAAAGCACTCGATTTTAGAGGAAGCCTCTATTATTAAAGGTGAGTTGATGAGTGTGTTTTGATTAGTGAAAATGTAACAGAAATAAATGTTGCAACAATAAATGTTGCAACCCTGACATCTGATTCTGTGACTAGTATAGTTTGAAGAGAGGTTTTCTAGTAGAAGTATTCTGCCAGAATACAACACACCTGTAGTGTAGAGACAGTGGCTCCACATGTAGCAAGCGCCAGAGTAACATTATGCAATGCATCTTGAATGGAGAGGAAGGGAATTCCATCGCATTTGCCGACGATATTCCACATGACTATCACTGCAATAATCTGACGAATGGAGTGGGCAGTTTCTACATGGCGGTCCGTTCTGAGGTAGACTTTTTGTGACAGGCCAGGTACATGGAGGTACATAGCTTAGCAGTTCATAAAGTCATAACACTAGCTAAAGCAATTGTGATCTGCACTCTGGCATATCGGCTCCTTTAAGTGGAAGTAGTAGACCAGCATACGCCATAATTCTTTCTTAACTACCTCTTCAGTGCCAGAGGAGCGCTAAGAATACTTTACTAAACTTTATTTGTAATTTCTCAACATGACATGACTTATCATGAATTCTGGTCTTCCATCTCGCCTGATCCTTACAGCCACAATTTCTTGATTCCTTTGATGCTAAGAAAATACACCTGGACAAACTATGCTTTTTTTTTTTTCAGACTGATGTCTCAGAATTCATAATGATTTTGTAAAATCGAAAATGTATCAAAGAAAAGTATGACAATCTAAGGTCATGAATCACATGCCTGCACAATGTCTAAAAGAGGTCTATAGTCATCTGCAGTGTAGCCTTTGTCTGCAAGGTGAATATTAAGCCGATTGCTGAATTGAAAGTAGAATGGTATGATGTTGTTCTTTATTGGCGCATGTTGTAAATCGAGCTACCTTCTTCACAGCACTATTACTAGTATGTTGCACTTCGACAGGATGCGATTACATTTCAGACTCCAGGGGCACCTTTAAAGAAAATGTTATTTCAGTTTTAAAATACTGTTAAGCATATAAATAAATAAACAATAAACGGATAAACAATAAACAATAAATAAAACAAAAGATTAAAGTAAACAGAGAAAGGAAAAAGACATGATGTTAGGAGAAAGAAATCACGACTTGAATATTAAAACTGGTCATAATGGCCTGTGACGTTGTTGATCCGTCAACAATACCAACAACCAAATAGTAATAATAATAATAATAATAATAATAATAATAATAATAATAACTCAATTAAGCAGAAAGCTATCGAAGAAAAACAATGATTTGAAGATGATAATGTTAATGCTATTTTCTTCATCGCCAGGTCAATGGTGGTTCGATAACATGACTATGTACCTGGATCGACTGTTAATTATTCAACAAGACTTAGCCACTTTGATCAATGGGGAACTGCAGAATATCATTGATGTGGAGGAGAAAAATCTGACCATATCTGTCTGTTTCCTAGCTCTGGTCATTTTGATGTGTCCTCTGGTCATTTACAGGTAAGGAAACAACTATAACAATTTTGATATATTCATCTCTCTATCTATGCATTCATGTGTATCTGTCCATCCAGCAATGCAGTTTCCGTACGTCCGTCCATCATTTTGTCCACCAATTTATCCATCACACATACAGACTGATACATCTATAGACAGACAGACAGACAGACAGACAGACAATCTTCGATTGAACAGAGAATAAAGCAAAATTAACGTGACTGCTTTCTTGTGGCCCGTGGAATATCGTTTAACAGTCAATTCACACTCTGTGCTTTGCAGTGTAGAAGCTCTTACTTCAGGGATACAGCTGTATGCAATTGCCATGGTTCAAAAGACCAAAGAACTGGTGAAAGAAAAGAAACGAGCAGATATTTTCTTGTACAGAATGGTCCCTGGTCCTATCGCCCATAAGCTCAAAAGGTAAGATTCTTTTACTTCAATGAATCAGTTCTGATTATCAGAGTATTAATGAAATAATGATAAACACTTTATCTGGTTATTGTTCAACACTGAGATTTTTCACTTGACAGAAATACTCGGCTTGTTTGTATATAGTGGGAACATGCTGTGCTGTGCGCAAGGACATTGCAATAAGCCATTTATGCAGTTTTTTACTGTAATAAAAATAATTAAGAGCAGGACAAGAAAAGGAAAAAGTGACCTAGTTTCACGCCACGAAGTTTTAGATTGTGTCCACGACATATTACATAACGTAATCATGATAAAAATGCTGTCACATTAAATAGAAGGGCATAGAGAATCCATGCCACAGGAATTAAACTAAAGATTACGTGCTGATTTTGGTAGACTATTACCAGCCTAAACTTATAGGTAGGATTAATCATGGCTTCCACAGAAGTTCCGTTCAGATGGTTATTGTGGTTAGCGATTATTATTTATATCAAGCTTATTACTTCATATCAGCCAAGGAAGAGAAGTAATAAAAATTTAGACTTTTTTTTTTTTTTTAAGGAGCACTCCTTTTTATGTACACCTGAAAAACCAAACCAGTTTTCTTTCTGGACCCTCCCCCCTCACATTTTTTTTGGGGGGGGGGGGGGAGGAGGAAGGGGGTCTGTTTGTTCGTTTTTTCTCCCTTGTATTTTTGTTTTGTTTCGTTTTGTATATATGTTCTCTTGTGTGTGACCTTTTGTAGATATAACACGCAAGGACATTAAGATTCTTTTTCGGAAATGCATGCCGAATATACTCACCCTTGAAAAAAAAACAACACACACACACGCGCGCGCGCTCACGCACGCACACACACACACACACACACACACACACACACACACACACACACACACACACACACACACATCGCTGCTAATTCCAACTGGTAGAACTTCTGATCTTGTCTCAATTCCAGGTGCAAATCAGTGGAGGCAGAATATTTCAAAGCCGTGACAGTCATGTTTTGTGACATTTGCGAATACAGCAAAGTGATTCAGGTAAAATTCTCACACAAAACACACACATACTCACACATGCAGACATACATACACACATACAAAACCATAACTCTATGTTTACCTGTCAATTATTTCCAGTCATATTTTATACCCCAAAACCAAGCTGAGCATCTTGCATCACAGTAATATGAACTTCAGATACTGGCATATAATTACAGAAAGTGCTAGGCTATTGACGGTAATTTAGACAGTAAGGAAATATCAAACGTTAAGTTATTTATAATGATCAGTGATCAACATGTCATCAGTATCAAAAATGTTAGGACAATGTGACACGGAGGTCTGAGTTTCGCGCTTTTCAATTTTATTTACAACATTTAAAAAAAAAAAAAAAATAGACAAGCAAATATGATAAGAAGAAAAATAAAACAAATCTTGCAAAAAAGAGCGGTCTTTGTCTTTAAAAAAAAAAAAATTAAAAAAAGAAATAAAATACGTTTGATAAAATCAAAGACACCTGAAATAACCGTACAAAATGGTGTTAAAAAATCTATGAAAAAAAAAAAAAAAAAACCAGCAGCAACAACAACAACAGCAACAACAACAACAACAACAGATAATCAACAACGGCAATATCAACAAGCAAGAGAACAGAACTAAGGACGAAAATAAAATAAAATATATAGATATTGTAAACAATCGAACGAAAAGATGCACTTAACTATCTCATCAGGATCTTAACATGTACTTCAACATAGTTAAACTACAAAGAAAAATTTCCTAGAGTAGAAAGCTGAATTCTTATCACCCCCTCCACCACCCCCATCCTATCCTTCCCCTCACTTTCACCACATTGAACTAAATATCTGGCCGCCTGTCAGAAAGTTAAAGCTAACTAGCCAGCTTGCCTGATCTGACCCTAGATTGTTTGACTAGAAAAATGGCAATTGATATTTCCTCAATACAGATGCCATATTATAGTGGTCAGTTATGGCCTTGACACCATTTTCTATTTGCTTTTGCCAGATGTATCCCCCGAATGAGGCCATTGACCTTCTGAACGAAGTCTTTAACAACATTGACGCCGTCATGTGCAAGTTCGATGTCTTCAAGGTGGAAAACGTCCATGACTCTTACATGATTGCTGCAGGTACAGGGAAATGTTCATTGCTTTTTTCTTTATTTTTTGCTCAATCAATATTCTAGTTTGAAGAAAACCGCTAAATAACACAAACCTAGAAATTTACTTTGCTGTCAATTTTGTCAATTAACTTTTTGCGGCTGATGTTTAAAGCCAAATATCCAAAACTACTCCTGGAAGTCTGATTTGCCATTCAGCAAAACTTGTAAGGGTCAGATCATTTATGGTACTTTCCTGGGGCAGAACTCGATCTGAGTGAAAATCACAACAGTTAACTTTGAAGTATGAAAAGGAACTTGCATATTTGGCCTTAAAAACGTGGTGGTGAAAAATTTAAAAAGCAGGTTTTATTTGAATCAGATAATCTAATAGAATGCAATGCAAATAAAATGTAGAAGGAAAAATGTAAAAAATAAATAAATAAATAAATAAATAAAAGCTTGTGGAAATTAATATAGATATTGAAGTTTCGGATTTGTATGCAGTATGAAATATGCAGTGGGATAAGTTTCCTGCATCGTAATTTATTCATAGCTCTAACTCGTTTAGTTTATTGCAAATCTCTTTTCTGACAGCAAGATTGACTTAGACAAGCAAACACTGGTGGGTCTTATAATTATTGTTTTATTTGTATTATTGACACTATAAATCAGGCAGTCTAAGTTAACATCATCGTATTTCAGGGAAACAAGAGAGACTTCCGTACAATATTCCAGAACACAGTTTAAAAACCTCTTGATCTGGTTAATCTATGAAATTTCCAAAACTAGTACGATAGAATAAGTTTCTGGACGGGACACAAATCACTCTACAACAAATAGAATATCACATACAATGACATAATTATCCATCAAATAACCTTGTAGCAAAAGGTTTCTTGATCTATGAATACCACTAGTCAGTGTCACTGAAATCCTAAATAATATTGAAGAAAGTAATCATGATTAACACCCCTTCAAATGAAGAGTTTCCTTTCAAGAAAACGAGGAAAATCGAATTGATGATATGCTGCATATCTTAACAGGTCAAGAAATTCTGAAGCGAACTCTTATTTTTTGCACAATAACTTCTCCCAGCAAGACCAGAGAGGCGATCAACACTCCTAGAGCACCCAGCTTCAAAGAGAAAACAATATCCCCCAGTCTTTTAGTTCTGCTTCTTTTGGAAGATACTGTACTTGATTCAAACCTTGAGATTGTTTTATTCTCTATCTGTGCTTTCATATATATTGTATCAATCATACCCAGATCTGTAAGTTTCACTAAAGTTTGAGAAAACAGAGTATTAAGTTTCGAGCGTTTTGGAAATACCACCCCCAAATAGGTGGTAGTTAAATGCTCCTCCATTCGTGTTAAAGAAATTCCTTTCTCATAGATCAAATATTCAGCTTCATAAGGTAATAGCAAAGCAACAAATCTCTTGGTCTGTAGCTTAGGTATCAAATCTGTGACGCTGCCCGTAGCGTGTGGATCATTTTGCGGAAGTGGATGCAGCCCTTTATACAGTCTGCCTAGCATACTGTCTTCTGACGAATTGGCCATGGCTTTCCGAAATGATATCTCTCCAGTCAAACCCCAGTCGTATTCGTCCTGAGCTGCGAGCTCCTCATAAGATCTGAAGGGAAGATTATCGCCTTTGTGAACAAGAAATGCTGTGAGATTGCCCGTGAAGGTGGCATACAACACTACAATAACCAGGCACCATGACCACAGAAGGAGACGAACTGACATGTAAGGGGGAGACGGGAGACAGCTTTGATTGACAGCTGAACCAAACAATTTGAAAAACATTGCAGTCGTCGTTCCACTGTACAGTACACAGCGGCTCTGATTGAAACCAGTTTTGACAATTTGTACGCAACTAGCGTGTATACTGGTATGCTGAAATTCCACATCCTTATGATTTTGTGCTACAAAGATTTGGGCAAAGTAAAACACCAGAGTAAATGCAAGAGCCGCAAAAAGAGATAAGTATACTTCAATTTTATATATTCCAAAGAAATTAATACGCTGGCTAACACCTGGGTCCATGTAATAACCACTGATGTTGGAATAGAGCACTGGATAGGAAACAGAGTGGTTCATGTATAGCTGTGTACTGGTCATGTAGAAAGCCGCCCCTAAATCAACATTGTTCGCGGCTATTCTGTGCTCATAATCTGTCCAGGTGGGTAAATCATCAACTTCAGGTCTAGGCGTGAGTGTGTACGTGAAGTTCATGAGTCTGGCTGTGGCGCTGAGCAGGTCGATGAGAAATCCAGAATATTTTAGCTCACCGGTATCAGATCTGGGTACAATTCTCAGAAGTCTTAACCATTCTTTGGTTAAGACTGTCAGATGTCGTTCATTCATTCCGTGGTACATGTTGGGGAAAAGTTTGCACTTATCACCTTTTTTGTCATGTTGTGAGACATTCACCTCCTCAAAGTCGCGTGTTCGCCCTGCTCTCCACATCAGCGTCAACACTGCATCTGCCATAAAGAAATCAGGTTTTACGATGACCACAGCCAAATTGTCAAACACTATATTGGTATACTGGTCGCATGTAAAAACAACATCTTTGGCCACCGCTATTAAAATCAGGCGTATTTCGTGTGGCATTAGGGCCATATATCCAAAAGCATCGCTAATGAATAAGGTCTGCATAAGATGCACAATCTCTATTTGGTGACTACTTGCTAAGACGAAATCTGTCACTCCTTTTTCATGATAAAAATGCCATACGATGTCTCTGAGATTACTAGTGCTGTCATTGTTGACAGATATCTCATAGTGCACTATAGATATTGTATTATCATTCAGGTTTCTCAGTAAATTATCCACTAACGCAGGCTCAATAGATGTATCAGAGAGCAGCACCATCTGTCTCCAATCACAGGTCTGCAGTTCGTGTGATAACAGAATATCTAAATCCAATTTCCCATGGCCGGTTGTCTTTTCATTGTAGCTGATTGATGTCCATGAACGGGGTTTAATGGAATGCTGTACACGTTTAGTCTTTGCAATAGCACCGACTGTAGTTAAAAAAGTCACCAATAAACAGGCTGAAAGCTTGATACCAATTACATTACTTCTTACTGTTCCCATTGCAAAGCTGGTAAAGACAAATGGATGAATAATACTGGCAAACAGTGACAATTTTTCATAAAAAAAACATTAACTGGTTCAAAGAAATTCTCACATATTTAGTCTTAGATTCTATGGTTAATGCTTTTTGTACAAACGCTCTGAGTAAAATGTCCAGGAATAATAGAAATCATATTATTATTTCCTATTTTTTTCCCCATACCACCAACCGGCTGTTCCAACAGAGAATGATTTAAGAGGCTGCTGGAGGTCATATTTTAAATGGAAACCACCGTCTTTTTACTCATGTTCTCGTACCTCTGCTCCGTGGGTTAGTTTAAACAAAGTAGAAAGCCCTTAATTAAAAATGAAATATCAGGGTGTTTTCATCAGCTCTGAATAAAAAAAAAAAAATAATAATAATAATAAAAAAAAAAAAAAAAACTCCGTTCAAGACAGAATGTTAAACAATGAAAAGAGAGGAGCTGCCTTGTTTATAAATGACACCAGTTCTCTATTGCTGATGTGAATGAAGTACAAACATTCCCTGAAAAATTCTGACGATAGTAAAAGGATAAGCCAGATCATCCGACGAATGTGAAATGAACCAGCTGTGAAAACAATAAGCGAATCCCTTGCTTTTAATTTTCTGGACATCTTCCCTCACATTCATATTATGAAAGTATTTCTGGAGCTATAATGGGATCTTGTATGCTTGGGTTTGGAAAAGCAATTTATTAATAAATTATTGCAAGGTTGTATGCCTCATTGGCAAATACCGTGTGTTTGCAGAGGGCAGTGGTCGATAGGCTCAGTCCTCGGACCGACAAGGAACAAAAACATGGATGGCCTTTAGGATCCAAGCTAATGGTAACCTTATCTCGGTCTGAAGCTCCATTCAAATCAGACAAACGTTTGATTAATCTGTTCAATTAATTAGTATCATTCGAAGAAAAGGAGAAGGCGGGATCCTAATATTTATATCACATATTTTTCTCGAGCAAGATGACCTACGCAGCGAAGCCTAAATAGAAATCTTATTTCATTGTATCATTGTTCACTCCTACACCCAGTTTCTTCCCAAAGTAACTTATATGACAATCTCCTTTCTCTGTTTTTGTTTATCGTGTTAACCAGTTGGGGCAAATAACGATAATACGGCTGGACGAACTGATTCCAAATTGATGTCATCATCGCATTCTGGATTAGTAATTCTAGTTGTTTTCCAGACCATTTGGGTTCTAGAAAAGTTCCAAAATAGATACCCATTATAATAAAAATATGTCGCAAATATTTAGATAAGTGATAATAAAATTTGCTCACTTTAGCAGATAGTCAAATTGTTAGTAAAATAGCCAATGGTCCTCAAATGTAGAAAAAAAGCATATGATGGAAATCATGGAGGCTTCCGCTTATTGCCCTTGCCCCTTCTGACACGAACGTCTTAGGGGACGACATAAGATACGCCAGTGTGCTGTCTGTGGCCAATCGTTATACCGCTAACATGCATCACCTCTGTTCATCAGCCGGAACAAAAAAAAAAAAAAAAACAGGAAATAGGGCAAATAGCTTGCGAAGTCTGTATATCCAGTTTTACAGATAATTCCAAGTATTATTTTGTTCCTGACGTAAGATACAATCTGGACAATTTACTTAATTGTCAACATTGATAAGTATTGAATTGAAGACTAAATAAATAAATGAAATTAAAATGACTAAACAAATACCCCATCCCCCCCCCCACCTAAAAAAAAAAAAAAAAGACAAAAAATAGACCAATACACCAATAAATAATAGTTAGTAAATGAAATAGTTAATAAGTAAATAAATAAATACAAACGAGATGCATGATTATCGTTCAGTTCAAAGATAGAAATCATAAATATACGGTCGCCGATCTATCCAAACTGGCCGTTGAGCACTGGCCAGTGTTATCGCATCCGAGAAGACAAATTAGGTCCTGTTCAATCGATTGCGTCTGGGGCACTCTCATCCCAAGTATCCCCTCCTCTTAGAGAAGAAACTCATCATTCAAATTGACAGCCGCGCACATAGCACAAGATGGGGTTGACTTCCACGGTGCCTAAGGTGTCTATCTTTCTGTTTATTCTAATGATTCTCTGAAAGATCCGTTTGCTAATACGACTGCATAATCCTTGTTATCCTTTTCACATATAAGCCTTTATACAGACACCTAGATCTACTTCTTGCAGCCTGTCCGTATTAAAAATGTGCATGCTCAATTTCAAGGTACTACACACGCATAAGGGCTTGATAACTATTTGACTGTCACCATTCAGACTTTGGCAGTCAAATTAAATAGTTTTATTCGTGAATTGCATTGGTCCTATTTACGGATGAATTATCTGATAAAACTTCTGATAATCTATACCATTAATCTACAACAAAGCCAATAAACGTTTATGGACTGAAAACCTATCCACCTGAAATTTGGAACATAAAATTGGTGCATAAAGATTTGTGTTCCTACTTACGTAAAGCCGAAACAGCTTATTATGTTCGGCATTATTCTAAATAGTAAACTCGCGAGGGTATTTGATCTGAACTGTACTTTCGATAGAATGACACGTTCAAAACAAGTAACATGTTTGTTTGTTTGTTTGTTTGTTTTTTAATTTTATTTTATTTTTTAAAACTAACATTCAGTTTAATCATTCAAAATAGCAACACCCAGGTACGCACACTTGCCATAGGACAGTATCGGTCTGATCTATACATGTCTTTAAAAGACCTCCCACAAAAGGTCGTGGGTTCTCTACGGTTACGGTTTTTGTAAGCCTCCCAACCTCTTGACATGGCGATTGTCTCGGCGGAATAAGGTTCTTTACTAGGAAATCAATAAATTACGGAAGCAGCAGGCACAACCAAGATAACAGCAGCAATAACACGACTGTCACCGCCATCAGTCCTTTGCTCAATGGGGATCATCTTTAGTATGGATATGTTATGCGCTTTGAAAAGGAGAGGCCACAAAGACAGCTGTATGAAGAAATCCAAATAGATCCCCCCCCCCCCTCCTCCCCAAAACTTGTGGAAGGATACAGTCACAGATCAGGTTCTAACTCAATACTTCCTTATAGGAAATTGATCTTTATTGATAATGTTTGTCTTTGTTAGTTACATAGCATCGTGAGAGATCAATCAGGGTCAAGTTTATATAAACTGACCCCATAGCTCTCCATTAAACCAATTGCTCAAACGAAAAGCCACCATAAACGTCTACCTTGATTGGGTATGAAGGGTCGTCCACAGAAGTGTGAGGAAACTATTCTATTATTTCATTTAATAGCTTTCCTTTACATAAAGGAGCTATTTTTTAAAACTAATGTTTGTTTATATATCATTAAAAAAAAAAAAAAAAACTTTATAACAAAGGGCAGTTCCATACCTCTCACAGGTTTGACCCCCCACGGCAGGACTCATCATGCTGTGGTCATAGGCTGCTTGGCATTGGCTCTGATTGCTATGATGAAGAAGAAACATGTTATCCCTTCTGGCAACGCCAGGCTGCAGCTTAGAATCGGCATTCATACAGGTAAACACGACAGGCATTCATGCAAGAAATCGTACATTATTAAATATGTAAGGGTGAACAGAAACGATGGCTTTGAAAATGTGCAATTGTGAGTTAAAGTTCTATGACTAAAAATTGATGTTTATGGATTTATATGATTCAGTTAGATCCATTGCAGGCTAGGACTATTTGATATTAATTTTTAGAATAGTGAGGAGCTTTCAATGAAGGTCCTCGCTCTTCATATCCGATTTTTTTAAAGCATGAAACTAGTACGTAGAACTTCTGAAAGAGAACATACACTTTATTGACAACAAGTTTTATGACAATAAGTTGTAATGTTGGAAACAGTACTGGCAATGGACTTTTTCTGAATCTCGCCTTGATAGTAGTGGACGCTCCTTTGTTTAACGTCATAACTTGTCACATGGTTGGAGGCAATTTGGTTCTTTATATCAGGCGTGGAACACACTACACTGTGGATAATGCGTACGAAAGGGGTCGTTATTGTACAGATAGCCTCATTATTGTGAGAGCAATAATGAGAAGGTCAGAGGAAGAAGAACAGAGTAACGTTCCTTATGTGTTAAGTTAAGTCGCCTCACATTTGCACCATTGTTTACAGTTCGGCTTTTGTTTTCACTTGGCCAAGCCCCGTGCCATGAGGAGATTTAGAATGAGTTGATGTATTGCATGTGATGTAGATAAGGTTCACGTATTGGCTCTTTATGCTAAACTTAGTGGTTTTGTCATTCTTGGAGAACCCACATAAAATCCCTGATATTACTAAGGCATTATGTTTTTGCCTAACAAAACTAGAACAGTGTGATATACAAATTTGAGCGTAAGACCTCTGTCTGCTTTATAATCGGCACTCAGATCAGGCAATGAGACAGTTCGAGCATTCATTCAATCATTCACATCAGCACTCATTTCATTCTGTTCCTAACATACCTCCTTTCACCTCAATAGGACCCTGTGTAGCCGGCACAGTTAGCAAGAGTCTGCCACAGTACTGTCTGTTTGGATATACAGTCAGCATCGCTTCAAGGCTCAAAGGGGCTAGTCTGCGTGAGTAAAAACTATGCAATTATCATTCTAAAGATACTCATCGATAACAAATCATTGACTCAGGCCAACGGGATGTAAGAATTAACTTGAAAGATAAATGAGCAATAAGTAAATGAATGAATGAAGAAAGAAACTCATAAAAATATAATTAAGAATGAATTAACATGTAAATGAATAAGTGTATATGTACATGTATACACGCTGTTGAATAATTACATTTAGTGAATATCTCCACCAATGTTGAGTAAAGTCCATTTATTTCAGAAACTTGTTAAATTCGTTGAATAAAATTATTAGATGGCTTCTGAAGTATAACTGTACTCTATATGTAAGACAGGATTTTAATAGTATTATTTGTCCTGGACTCATAGTTAGAGGCCTCTGTCCGTTAATGCTGACCATGCGGGCTGAAGCTGCGCCTGTATCTGTGGAGACCTGTGCGCGAATGGCAATCTGTTGCAAATGTCATATCTGTGGGCGGTGGTTGATCTGTAGGAGTAGGAGAGCTTGTGTCTGTGTGCACGCGGCAGTGTCTCCCCTCCCGACTTGAGCTGCTGGGTCAGGTACCCCTCCGCCTTGACGACGTCTTTTTATAGCAATTTTTTTTTGGGGGGGGGGCAATGTTTCATTTCCCAGCCAACAGCCCTCCCTAGAAAATGTCTTTGGGATGCTACCATCGTCCATGCGGCAAATACGCCCCAGCCAGCGACAATGCACTGTCGAAGCAGGGTGTGCATACTCGGGAGGCCAGGGCCAGGCAGGACATTCTTTGTCCTACCAGATTATGACTAGACAGAGACATCTGATATTAAATACTCTTAGACGTCGTTCTTGCCTGCTGTACTTTTTCCAAGTCTCGCTGCTCTACGGCAATATGCTGACGACGTCCCTGCAGACCTGGGAGAGGCGATCCATTAGGGTCTGAAGTTTCTGCTAGGAGTGCTCGGCAACTGCTGTCTCGTCAACGAAAATTATGTTCCTCAGGGGACTTCCCGTATTTTGGTGTTGGTTCTGAAAGGTAAGATTGAAGAGTCTGCCTTCTGATCTGGTACACAGGTCTCAGCTAGTGACGAAGGCGTGCTTCAGAAACACAGCAGGTCTCAGCTAGTGACGAAGGCGTGCTTCAGAAACTGGCCGAAGACGGTCCCGAAGAGCGCTGGCGAGAGGACGCAGCCATCGACGCTGATTTTGATTCTGAATAGCTCGAGAAAGCCACCATCAAGGGGATGGCGTCCTGATAATATGATTTCTGTTTTTAAATGTGCGATTTTCACATTTTGTTTTCTCATAAAAGCCGTGCCTTTTCTGAATATAAAAATGGTACATGTATTAAAAAGTGGACATGTCCATTCTAATGTATTTGACCAATGATCCTTCATGGGATACTCCGGCCTACTGTCAGTCAGGGCTTGTCTCCATCTGGTTGCTTTATGCACTGGCAGATTATCACTGTTTGGTGGGGATGGGAAAACATGCATAAAACACTTGTTTATGACCTCTTCTAGGAATGTCTTGATCGCCCATGCCAGGGATGGACATAGGAAAACCAATGAGACGACAAACACTCACGAGCACGCAAATTATCAATGTATGCTTTCACTAGGCGCTCTAAATTGAACTTCCACGTCCTGTAAATAGTAAACTTTTATTATTATGATTATTATTTCTGCTGCTTCAGAGCACAGTTAGGGACTATGTGCATAGCGAAGGTTAAGACAGTCTTGGTTTTGGCCGAGAAAAGATATGGAAGCCACATACAGTTACTCATGAACCCACAAGTGACTCTACGAGAGCCTTATGATGATGGGGGTAGAGAAGAAAATTCGAGAAAATATGCCTAGAAAGGTAGGGAAATGCAAAAAAAAAAAAATAATAATAATAAAAAAATAAATAAATTCGGATGGTATAGTATGTGGAAAGGGAATAAAAGCCGATATAAAACTCTCTATATCAGTTTGGCATCAGCACCGCCGCAATAGCTCCAGACCGAGGTTGTAAAACCCGGAGATGTGCTTTAGGGGCTCCGACTCCGGATTTTTTCTTGAGATTACTCCTGAAGCCTTTTTCTATATTCGGATATGCCGCAAGGCACTGGGGATTTAAAATCGGGGTTGTCTTTCTCTAAGATAGCTCCATTTGCCTGAGACTCGTGTTGGTTGTTACATCCAACTCCACAGGCCCGTGGAATCTGCACACTAGCTTTCCGCTTATAGTGTAAAATATAATAACATCATAAAGCAGCAGGTCCTTAAGCCACTCTGTAGACCATGTCAACTGGTACGTGAAACAACAACAACAACAACAACAACAACAACAACAACAACAACAACAACAACAACAACAACAACAACAACAA
>JBCAUA010590934.1:0-16238 GCA_038406235.1 Peronia verruculata
GTTTTGTGCTATGTGTTGGTAGGGAAAAGGTCGAGATAACCTCCATCCAGGAGGTTGAAAGACCAAGTCCTGAACCCATGAATAATATTCCGGGGCAGGCATTTAACAAGCTGGGGACCTAGTGGGAGTTCACCAAATCCCTGTCCCTGACAAAATGACGTTTTCTTGGAAACTGGGAAAATGGAGATTTGGTTTTGAGATCTTTCATGTAACATTCAACAAATCAATTGCACTCTTGCAAATGTTTAGAGAATGAACAGAATGGATTAGTAGATTGTTTTTGTTGTTGAAACAGCTGGATTACCAGGGTTTTTATTGCGATAATAAATGGAGTTCAAAAAGTGACACCATGTGCTTAACGCGGATATTATTACTCGTAGGTGGCTTCTTGTGATTGGGGCGCCTCCTGATGAGTTATACACTGGTCATGCATCGCGGTTGTGAATCAGGGCCTGGATCTCCGCATTCTCTTACTCATTGCTGAATGTTGTTAGTCCATCTGCAACTTCTGTTTCATATCCGGTTTACTGGTCCGTGTAGCACATTTTTAATTAAACAACTAAGTAGGCCTACTGCACTGTGCCGTTTTTGGAACATAAATCCAGTACAAAGTAGGATAAGAGAGCTCTTGAGCAGACCAAACTCCCCGGCATTTTAGTGTTAATACTCTGAGAAAGTCATATTATTATTTTAAAAGATCGGGAAATGGTTAAAATGTGGTGGCAAATGTGTTTTTATCAAAGTATGTCAGCATTGACCTTGCACTGTTTGCTCTCAGGCGATGATGGCGCACACCCTTATCATGGACGTACCAATACAAAGGCGGCGAAGCTCATCCCCCCGTATCATGTCATGTCAGTAATGTCCGAGTCCCAGGGGTGTGGACCCTCTAACTGTAAGGTACTTTGATAAAATGTCTGTTCTCTTTCTGCGAAAATGTCAGTTTCATTTTGCGACTTTTGTTAATCTTTCTGAACAAATTGTAAGAGTAATTTTTAGAGAATTAACGGACACAAAAGGTGATCTTTTAGTGTCAGTTTTACTTCAACACATCATCGTTTTTACCTTAGTTTCATTATGTCCATACTTCAATATCACTCTCCATAAAAGAGAAGGTACTGCACCACTTTATTCTTCAAAATCGGATTTCATTTTATTCACTATATGATAAACGATGTTACACAAGTGAACTGTTCTTTGGAGGGGGGGGGGGATGTTGAAAAAGTTTCCGGAAAAAGATGTTTAATGAAAATATCTCGGAGGTGGCCTCTTGTGCTGAAAGAAGGTCTTACATATACTTCAACCTGGACTGTGTTTTAATATGGCCTTTTGTCATAGTGCCCTAGTCTCGCACGCTGATGTACATGTAGTACTTCGTCATTGTGATCGGTCGTTTACCATTACTGTGCCGAGACGAGTGTTACATACAAGTATGGACATTAAGATGTGTCTGTCTCTCAAGAGCTCTACGTTTGTTTACGTCTTTCAAACCCCCCCCCCCCCCCCCCTGGAGGTGGTCATCGCGTCAAGGCCTCTAGAAACCTCTTTCCAAACTAAACGGTTCCAGCGTAAGTGTAAACAGTGGGCAAAATTACTCCCTGTGTCTGTGGGCACTGCTCATGCAGTCATCTCTGCGAGCTCATGAAACGGTTGTTAACTGCAAGAGTTCTGCAGCATGGACGCTTCCTTTATTCGACAATGTTTGATATAGACGTTGGGCTTGTCCGTCCAAGAAGCCAAGGAATCGTTGAGCCACTGAAAAAAGACGCAAATCCAATTCGAATACTTTCTTTTCCTGGTGGAGGATTCGAATAACGTGTGACACTGTCATCGATAGGCAGATAGTTAACCACTCGATCACACACCCCCCCCCCCGCCCCCTCTTATCTCTCAGTGGCTATGCCGGTCTCTTACGCCTTCAGGTGGTTATCTTATGCAGTGCCCCTGACAGGCAGAGGGTTAAATCTGAGGCACAGTAGTTTGCTCAAGATGATCGCTCGCTCCGTTGATTCAGTACGTTCCAGTGCCTATACCTACCAAGGCACTCGTCTGTGTGGTCGTTGATGCGCATACTGTTTCGGGATAGGCTTGCATAGTTACTATGCAAGCGGTAGACAGTGTACGGAGAGAGACGAAAGATAGGATCTTTGTAGACCGAAACGAAATTCACGCAGTAGGCCCATAGGAGCATTTTTGAACAGTAAAATTATGCGGTTTCTTCATCCGCTCTCTATTTCTGGGCATACTTGGGCCGAGCACATACTCGGTACAATGTACCACAACCAGCTGTTCAAATTCAGCTCTCATTCCTTTACATAAGGTTATCATTATTCATACGAAGTCAAGAACACGGGGTTGCCGTGGCTATGTGGTTTGGCGTCTGCTTCATGTGTAAAAAAAAAAAACTCACACCGTGAGGTTGTGGCTGGGATAGACTCGCGGGTCCTCCCGTTGAGAGATGGAAGGACACGAAAATAGAAAGCCTGCATTTTACTTCGTCTGACTAAGCAGATATATTTAGGAGGTCCCATGTGTATGTTACGGACGTTAAAGAATTCGTGGCAGTTCAAAATCGATGAAGAGTAGTTGGCCCCAAAACAGACAGCCTCTTAAAAGCTAAAGCTGAGATTATTATCCTACTTTTTAAGTATTGAAAGGCTCAAGGAAAAACAAACAAGTCAATAAAATGATAAATTATTCCCACTAGAACCTGTATTTTGAAACCAGTGACCCTCTTTCAGTCATTGCATGTTTATTAGCAATAACAGAATTGCTTTTACGATTATGGCCTGTCCCTTTTGCCAAAAACGTGTTAGATTCCGAAGATCTACTTAGGCCTATCAGGTTCCTATTGTCAGAGATCTGACTGTTGAAAAGTTAACCTTACACTACAGGCATTATTTCTTAAAGATCAGTGGTGATTGTCGTACCGCTCTGTTTTGTTTAGCGATCTCGAGGAAAATAAATTTAATGGACAGTGTAGGCTTAACTTTATGCAAACATACGTCCGATTTTTAACGTGTGAATTCCTTTATTGGTTTCGCCAAGGTGTAGAATGGATGAATGGATGGATGGATGGAGGGAGGGATGAATGGATAGATGTATGGACGGACGGACGAATGGATTGAGGGATGGAAAGACGAATGTATGAATGGATGAAAAGATGGATGGATGGGTGTATGGATGGGATTCCGTTTATTAGTTATTTAAGGTGTAGAATGGATGGATAACAGAGCTTGGGGTGTGTAATATTAAGTATTTAGTATAATGAAATTGCGAGATGTACCTTACGTTGATAGATGGATGGATGGACGGAAGGACGGATGGATGGATGGATGGATGGACGGTTGGACGGACGGAGAGGGATGGGCGGACGGATGGATAGACGGACGGATGGATGGGATGGATGGATTAATAAATGAACGGACGAAGGAATGAATAAAAATGGATGGATTAATGGATGGGTGGATTTATGAATGGACAAACGGCTGGATGGATGGACAAACGGCTGGATGGGTAGACAAATGGCTAGATAGATGGATAGATGCTTATGCTTGCTTTTGCAATAAAAAAAAAAAAAAATTGTGACTACGATGGATGCTATTTGAGATGAAACATCTGTACTGACGTTCTGTATAAAGTTAGAGGTACGAGTGCATTACTTGGACGGGCAGCTGGACAATAACAGCGCTACACAATGTGAGGAGAGCACACAAAGCTGTACAGTGCTCAACAAAGGCCAGCTGTCTCACAGGCATGCGTGAGTGTTCGGCTCTGGGAGATGCTATCGCATGCAATGACCGTCACCCACCATAGCGCTGTGTGGGACAGGAAATAAGGATTTAATAATATAATGAGAGTGGTGTAACTGCGAAAAAAAAAAAACACGGTGAACCGTTTTTACAGCTGGCCGAACTACTTCCTTTCAGTAGGGCATATGCGATGTATATACATGTATATATATAAATAAATAAATAAATAAATATATATATATATTAAACAAAAACAAACAACAACAACAACAACAAAAAAAAAATTCTCCACCCGTCATCCTAGGCAGTTCGTTCTGTCTTTAGCTCTCCAGCTCTGGTTTCTAAGCTTATCTTTTCGTCCGTCTGTCTATCTGTCTGCACCCTTCCCCGCCCCCCCAACCAATTTCTCTTCTGTCTATTTCTCCTCCCCTCTCTCTCTCCATTCCCCCCCCCCCTCTCTCTCTCCACTGACCCTTTCCCCTGTCATCTGCTTATCAAACAGCAGCGATGTGTTATAGAACAAGGTCTGCCAGTAAGCCTACGAGCGAGTACATGTATAGCATTGCCAATCCACGTTTTTCCACTGAGATCACCCCCTCCCCTTCCGCGCCTATTTTTTTCTTTTTTTTTTTTACCTGGCAAAGACGGTGCGATGCTACCAGTCTGTTGCAGTCTGAAAATTTAAGAGCACATTTGACCCGAGGTCAAAGTAAGCTGTGTGCTTAGCCATGAATGAGTGAGTTACTGGGTGAGAGGGATGGGTGAGTGAGTGAGTGAGTGAGTGGATGGGATGGATGAGGGAGTGAGTGAGTGACTGAGTGAGTGAGAGTGGGTTGTGCGGTGGATGAGTGAATGAGAGTGAGTGATAAGTGAATGATAAGTAAGTGAGTGAGTGAGTGAGTGAATGAGAGTGAGTTAGTGAGTGAGGGAGTGAGTGAGTGAGTGAAATGTAAAGGTCGCGGCTCATCTTTCTCTTTTGATCCGATCGTTCAAGCTTTTTGTGAGTTTTGTTTCAGGAAGTTTGGGAACGGACAGACATAATGTTTTGTTTATATTTCCCAGTTAATATTTGTTCATTTTTCCTACATTTAAGAACGGAGGACAAAAACCTGTCAGAACATCTCATAGCAGCTGGGACCTCCAACTGTTATTCACTTTATTGACTAGATCAGTTCACTCACTCATCCATCCATTCATTCGCTCACTCACACACGCATTCACTCACTGACACTGACACACACACTCATTCACTCACTTAATCATTCACTCACTCACTCATCTTCACTCCCGCACTCACTCATTCACTCACTTAGCTGTTTTCACGCTGCCTATTGTCCCAGTAGCAAATGACTCCAGCCCACGTAGAGCAGATCCGACAGCTCATTCACCAGAAAAACTGTAGCCCTGACGTAAGTAAGTGGGCGGAGCCTGTGTGAACAAGGCCCGCCCCCTGACACACTGACACTCACAGCTTCAATCTGCACTCATGCTGCAGTGTCACCCGACCTAATTTCTTTGTTGTGCGTTTGATGAGTTTTAATCTTTGATTACGTCCACCAAGTCAGAACAGTTCTCGATTCCCTCACATTATCCTTGAACTCTTCCGTTGTCAACCTATCCACAGACTTTTATCTGTAGTCACAGTGTATATGTGTCTGTGTCTAACTCTCGCACTGCAGCCGCATGTAATCACGTTGCGAGCTTGCAAGACGCAAAAAAGCGCAGTCGGGTATAACAACAAACGCGAGCTGACGCGCCAGCTGGTCACCTGGTCAGACCCAGACGCACTACAGCTCGCAGCAGTGAAATGGTATTTGGCCTATAACAATATGCGGCTGCAGTGTCAGAGTTAGACACAGACGCAGATCCATTGTGGCCGCGGCCTTTAGCGGGGGTTTGACCCACTAAACGTGCTCTCACTTACGGTGTGATTGTTATACATGTGTTATATTTCAGACAAGGCCATATAATCTTGCCATTTTAAATAGATTTGGAACAAATCGAAATTTCAGAATGAGACGCGGTTTGTGACACAGTTGTGTATCAAAACGAAGTACTTGCACAGGTGATTATAGCAATCGTGTATTACATGAATTGAACTCTTTTTTAACTAAATCTTATTTCAGCCAGTACTGGTGCTCGTGTTATACCTCTTCCACCACTTCTCCCCCCCCCCCCCCCCGTAGTTTAAGGATTAAAAAAAAAAAAAAATGTACCCACGCCGTTCATGATCCTAGATTATTGGTCTACTTTATGAATGATTTGGGTGTTGTGATTTGGGGGGGGGGGGCGGCGCTCTAGCATTCCTCCCTGAGATAGAAAACAACAACAATAACAACAACAACAACAGCAGCAAAACTTTGATGGCTAGATATAACACATGATAGATCGGAGTTCAAGATATGTTCAGCCATTTTGAGAAACCGGAAGTACAGTTTGGCAAAATGAAATGCGCTGTTTTAACTTCCCTCTGCTAAGTACAAGAGGTATAACACGAGCAAGGCAAAGAGGGAAAAACAACAACTACAACAACAAAAACCCTAACACCTTTTCGCTTGTTATATAAAACCATAAGTAGCAGAACATTCTGTAAAATTCACCATATCATGACAATGTTTCTGATTTCTCTCTCTCTCTCTCTCTGTTTGCTCTATCATAATTTGTTCATAGTTTTTTTTTTTTTTTGCGTGTTTCAAATAACAAGAAGAAAGATTTTTTTTTTCCCTGTGTGCAGTCTGAAACATAAGTAACAGAAAATTTTGAAAAAAATTATTAACGGTGTTAATTTTATTATTATTTTTTTAATATACGTTATAATATATATACATTTTTTTCATCATGTCTTTGAAGAGATCTTTTTTTAATTTTCCCTCGTCTTCTTCCTTGCAATGCTTGTCCTACATCTTTTGTATTTGGCTATGGAAGCACCCTAGGGGGGCTGAAAAAAGCTCAGTAAGAATTTTCTAGTATCGGAGAATAAATTACGACATATCAGTGGAGAGCAGTAGCCTACCCCCCTCCCCCCCCTCCCCTCACCCACCCACACATAGATGGCAGAAGGGAACGATCGAGTGACCTCGAGGACTTTCTGTCTGAACGTCGCACGTCAGTTTTCTGCTTGCTGTGTTGTGCCGGGCATGTCCAGAGACCTGCTAAAATTAGGTAATTTTATCATGTCTCTGGGTATGTCTTACCGCACTTGTATGCGCCTCGGGAGCACCAAAACAGTGCCAAAATGTGTCTCTTGCTTATGCACCACTTCCTTGTACCGTACCCATGTTTTTGTGTTTGTCCAGCAATTTATTCTTGCCGTGGAGGTGTTTTGCAGTTTTGCACATGATGAATATGGCTTACCTTTTGAGCACAAACTATGTGCATTCATCCCGACCACTTCAGTCTTAGTCCCTGTAATTAGAAACAGCACTAGTGGCTTGTTCCCCGTCTTCTCGGTGCTCAGTGCTCACTGTTTTGTGCGGTAAGTAGTAGTATAGGGTGGTACTATTTCGCCCACCTATAAAACATCGGTCGTTTTTAAGGCCTAAAATTAGAGAAATATCATTCAACATGTTTTTCGTTTCAATTGAAACTAAGAGATCCTCTGATATTCCACTGGTTAAACTAATTTTAAGTCTGTAAAAAAAGACCACTGTATTATACGCGGGTGAGGCAGCGCACTTTCGGAATAGCACCAAGACTAGAAGAGGTAAATTGTTATTATTATTATTTTTTTTTTAATTTGAAGACGAAGTGGCGTCACTAGGTCATTAGACAGGACTGAGGAGCTGAACTTGAAGCTAGCAAAAGACGAATGTACATCCATTGATGTTGTGAGTTGCTGTGTTTGGGAAAGTTATCGCCTCAGAAAACAGGGTCATTCATGCCCGTGAAAAGGGAGACAATCGTATACTAGTATGTGGCCAAACACTTAGGTCGTTTTCTTATCTCCCTTCGCACTCTCCAGTTTCCAACTCGCGTTTTCCTTTGGTCTTCAGCTCTTCATGACAGCGTTCCTTTACTTCTTTTTCTTTCCTTCTCTTCTTTTTTTTTTTTTTTACACGTTCCACTGGACCCATTTCTTTGTGCCTTTCCCGCCTGGATCTTCCCTGACTTTCTTTTCTTTTTCTTTTGTTTGTTTGTTGCTGTTATGTCGAATATTTATATAGTTCCATTTCTTTGCCTTTGGCATCTGATTCTATTACCAGGAAAGCCCCGACTTTTCTCAACCGTTTAGTAATAGAGCACGTACATTGTAATTTATAGAAGAAAAATCTCTCTTTTTTAAAAAAAAAAAGTTGTCTAACTAGTTGTCTGCGGGGGAAGGGGGAGGGGAGGGCTAGGGAAGAGGGGGAGTGAGACAATCTTTGCTCTCATCGATCTTCAGAAGCATCCGCACATTTTAAAAAAATATATTATTTATATATGCAAAGGCAACACTGCTTAACATTTGAGTTACCGGACCCCTACACTTTCCAGACAACTTTGAGATAATGCTGATGAACATAGTTATCGTTAACATTAGTTATTGCTGATGAGCAGATTTTTAAGTCCTCCCGGAGCAGACAGCACTTTGTCCACAGAAAAAGCTAAGTCCAGGGCTGACGTGAGACATAGTAGAAGCAATGACCGACATATTATTGTGTGGCTGTGTCTCTCTTCTTGCCACGGCTGTCTTTGATTAAAAAGTTGCATGTGGCTCTTGATGTTCCCTGCTTCGTTTTTTTTTTTTTTTTCAGCACCAGGTCCACAGCGTCAGTCTGGCACCAGATCACACACACACCACACACACACACCACACACACACACACACACACACACACACACGCACGCACGCACGCACGCTCACACGAACACACATAGCCTGTGTTTGCATCAGACACCAGATCCACAGTGTCATGTGTTTGCATCAGTCACAAGATCCACAGTGTCAAACTGGCGCCAGATCACACACACGCATCGCCTATGTTTGCATCAGTCACAAGACCTTCATTGTCAAACTGGCTCCAGATCACACACACATAGCCAATGTTTGCATCAGACACCAGATCCACAGTGTCATGTGTTTGCATAAGTCACAAGACCTTCAGTGTCAAACTGGCTCCAGATCACACACACATAGTCTATGTTTGCATCAGACACCAGATCCAAATGTGTCATGTGTTTGCATCAGTCACAAGACCTTCAGTGTCAAACTGGCTCCAGATCACACACACATAGCCAATGTTTGCATCAGACACCAGATCCAAATGTGTCATGTGTTTGCATCAGTCACAAGACCTTCAGTGTCAAACTGGCGCCAGATCACACACACATAGCCAACGTTTGCATCAGATACTAGATCCAAATATGTCATGTGTTTGCATCAGTCACAAGACCTTCAGTGTCAAACTGGCGCCAGATCACACACACACATAGCCTATGTTTGCATCAGACACCAGATCCAAATGTCGGTCTGGCACCATATGTGCACACTCACTGCCTGTGTTTGCATCCAGTCACCGACACTAGCTCACTCAGTGACAGCCATACGGCTTCATATCGTAAGGAACCAGGAACCATCTGAGAGGCTAACATGCAGTGGCGAAATTATCAAATTTAGTTCGTGATGACATTGATTAGTTTTTTTAGCCAGATAGTATTCTCCTCCTCAGACAAACAAACAAGCAAACAAACAAACAACAACAACGTTTTAAATTATAAAAAAGGGCGGACGGGCGGGGTGGGAGATTCTTCCTTCTTTGGTTAGTCCAAAAATTAGTACATGTACCTAACACGTTTTTCCAATTTTGTGTGTGTGTGTGTGTGTATGTAAGAGACAGATGAGCATGCTAACATTTTGCACGTTTCCCCTTCGATATTTGATTTCAGTTGTTTTGTGTTTTGCCTACATCTTCTTAGACATGAATGTGTGTTTTTTTTTTTTTTATTAATTTGGCGTTTTTGGCTTGTGCTTTTGTTATCCTCCTGGCCAGTTCCGGTATAGGTAAACGGAGGGGAACCATCACTGCATTGTACTTCGCACCGCGGCAAGTGCCCACCTGGCACGTTGGTTGGCTTGGCAGCCGCACCTTTTTTTTTCATTGCGACTTGTAATAGCTTTAATAATTGTATGGCTCACGCTCTCTGATATACACGGGACTGTTTATTTGTTTGTTATATATAAGTTATATGACATGCATTCGGTGTATCATTTTCCTCCTAAATAAATTGCTCGAAAAATAATTAAGAAAATAAATAATAACTAATGATTGGAAAAAAAAAAAAAAAATCTCAGGAAATGTTCAATTACTGAGCTGTTTATTACTCGGGCAATCCTTACAGAGCCCCCTCTTTAAAAAAAAATAAAAAAATACTAGAGCTCTGCTGTCAGTCATTGGCCTTAGTAGTCTCTTGAATTTAGTTACTATTTTTTTTTCTGAATGTTTTTTTCTTTTTCTTCTATTTTGAACTAGATCTAGTTGACTTTTATTGTAGCAATAGAGAGACACAATAATTTTAAGACACTTTTTGGTTAAGTTCTGAAATCAAGGTGGCATTTCTGTGTTGCACATTATATTAATAATTATGAATGATGTGCTTAATCCCTATAAGTTAAAAAAAATAAAAATATCCACAGAAATAAATAAATGAATGAATAAAAGGAATGAATGAATAAATGAGTAAACGAATATATGAATGAATGAATGAATGAAGTAACATCATGTTGAGAAATGTGTATGGCCTGTACATTATGTCTGCAAATGTTCCAGAGGGAAGAGAGCAATATTTCTGTCTTTCTAAATGAATCGAAATTACAGCTGTACAGTTTAGCCTACTTGCTAGATTTTAGGTTTCAGTATGAAAAAGTCGAACAAGCCACACTCGATAGACCTCCCAATAAGAAAAAGAATACGTATCTTTCAAATGCTAATAATAATCAGTAACCAGTTTTAGAAGTGACTGTAGTAAATTCGTGATGACATGGCTAGTATTAACCCTTTTGTTAGTGATTTCTCAATAAGGCAATGAAAGTTCTAGAAGTATTATTTATTGATCGATTTATTTGTTTAGTTATTGTTTTGTTTATCTATTTTATTTATTTTGAATTGTTTGCTTATTTATATATTATTGTATATATTTCTTTTTATTTGACTGATTTATCTGAATACTTTTTTCTCGATATTTTATCGAAATTGATAGAGCTAGTTGAGTTCTCATACGAAGTTAGACATCATTGTGTACATATTTTTGTGTGAATCTTGACGAAGAATGTCTGCCATCCTTAATAAAATTAGCTTACTTTTACCAGTAAACCAGTTCTTGCTCAGAAATAAATAAATAGATAACAAAAGGAATGAAATGGAAATAATGATAAAAAAAAAGGAGGACATTTTATCATTGCCCTCAGGCTGACTTACGTACATGATCAGTCGGTTTATATGGTCACTTATTACAGCCTAAAGCTGGGTTTACATGGTACGTCGTTCTGACGCACATGTAGCGCAGTAAATAGGCGCACGTCATTATCAGTTTACAAATCCCTCTGTTCTCCTTGGTTACTTTCATATGAGCATGCATAAAGCTGTGTCAGAAAATACGCGTCGAGGATTGAAACTCGATCTACCGCATGCAGCAGAATGAGACTAGGAGCTCTTGTGACAACCATTAAAAAGCACATTTAAAAAAAAAAAAATCAATTTTTTTATAGAATATTTGAAATCAGCGCTGAAAATTACATACGGGCGAGGCTGGAAACCACTACAATTAATTATTTCTTGAAAAAAAAAAAAAAAATTTAAGTGAACAAGTTGACGTCGGCCGATGCACACAACACAAGACACACTGGCTGTACAGGGCCTAGGTATTTACTGCAAGTGCGCTGTTCACAAACGCACACCATGTAAACACAAATCTTTGAAAAGGCCGCGCGTCTTAATGCTATGCGCTAAAACGCTGTACGCTAGAACGACGTACCATGTAAACCCAGCTTAAGTGGTACGACTGTCGTCAGGGTCGGTTTTAGCCTATTTGACCAATTTCATCAAACTGGGCCCTGCACCTCAAGGGGGCCCCGAACACAATAAAAATTTAAACTTGACATTGTTTTTGAGCTTTTAGTATATCAAACAATACATGCTTTTGGCTAGCACTGGCATACTACACGAAATACAAAAGATCAATCTTAGACGTTTGCATCTGGTAGGGGCCCCATGATCCCCATCATCAAATTCCTAGTACCAGCCCTGACTATCGTCCATGAAAAGATAACTGATGAATGGAAATGTCCGACTTATCTTTATTTCATATTATGAATCCCGAATTGGCAGCCTATTGCTATTCGCACATTGTTATTCTCTTCATGGCAGTATAAACTTTTTTAGTAACGCAAATGTTTCCACGATTGCAGCAGCAATAAGTATGATTTTTTTTTTCCTGTCTGAATCATAGGTGGCGTTTTGATTGGCAATACATATTAGTATATAATTATGCTAGTTAAATTACTTCACGATAGGCAGCTTCTGTTCAATCACGATTGAAAATAACTTTTAACGCAGACAGTACTCAATTTGTTAGGAAAGTAAATTACTACATTATAGTCGATACTTAAGGAAAGACAATATTATTTCTATCCGATAAAAAAGAAATAATAATAAAGCTATTTGGCCAGTATTGTAAATTGTACCATGTCTGCCGCATACTAATCTGCCAGTGTTGAAAGCATCTTGAACTGTACAGCATGAAATGCCAACATACGTGTGTGTATATTATATATGTATATATATATATATTATATAACTCCATAGTAATATAACAGTTGTGCGTCATGTTACTAGTCAGTGACACTATTTCCCAGTGTTGTAGAATTATTATATGACAGTCGCATGGCTAACCTGCCTACCTAAAAAAAAAAAAAAACGAGAACTGTGTACTCAAACAGCCCAAAGATAATTGTTCACTCAGCACTCTGGAGTTTCATTCTAAAGGCGATATGTCTGTTTGTTGATCGAAACTTGAATTGTGATTAAAATGTTGTTCTTTGTTTTGAAGCCTAGAACAACAGTTTTATAGTGTGGCATTCAGGCCAATATGACACCTAAATTTAACTGATCTAACTGGATAAGACAGAAAGTCACCAGAATGAAAGCAAGCATTCAACCATGACATAACAAATGACAGAATAACAAAAACAATAAAAATAATATTAATAGAATCATGTAAGCTGCCTTGTATACTTCTAATCCTTATGAATCTGACATTCTCAGTCCAAATTCCGCTTTCCATTTTAACCTGGATTGAGTCAGGAAATATATTTAAATTGTTTTTCTGAAGGAAAAAATGCCAGGCCCCTTTGAAATTCGAACCCAAAAACTAGCACCTTGTCTAGAAACTGATATGGTTGTTTCGATCATAGATAGACATACTTTCGTTTCCACTAGAACTCCAGGGTGGTGATTGTGTTAAAATCTGTTGTGTGTAAATCAGAGAAGAGACACCACTAATGTTTCTTTTTCGCTGGGCTGTTTCCTCATTCAGGTCATTCAAAAGGTGCTGGACGAGAACAAAGATGATGAGGTCGCCCACGTCGCCATGTTGATGGTCTTCCTGGACTCGGCCAGGAATCTGCCCGTGAGTAACGCGTCATTTTATGTTGAGTAACTTGTCACTTTATGTTGAGTAATTTGTCACTTAATGTTGAGTAAATTTGTCACTTTTTGTTGAGTAACTTAATTCATCACTTTACTGTTGAGTAACTTGTCACTTTACGTTGAGTAACTCGTCACTTTATGGTGAGTAATTCAACTGCCACTTTATAGTCGAGTAACTCATTACGTTGAGTATACCATCACTTTATGTTGAGTAACATGTCACTTTCTTGTTGAGTAGTATGTCGCTTCATTGTTGAGTAACGTATCACTTTGTTTTGAGTATCTCGTCATTATATGTTGAGTAACTTATTACTTTATGTTGAGACGATCATCATTTTATTTTGAGTAACTAGTCACTTTCTGCATAACATGTCAGTTTATGTTGAGTAACTTATCACTTTATTGAATAACTTCTGACTTTTTTTTTTTGTTTGAGTTTGTATCTCTTAATTGTTGAGTGAGTCGTTGCTTTTTGTTGAGTATCATTTCGCTTTATTGTTGAGTAAAGTACCACTTTATTGTTGAGTTACTTATCACATTTTGTTGAGTAACTTGTCACTTTATGTCTGCTGTACTGTTATGGCCTCAAGGAAGGAGAGATAAGAGAGAGAGAGAGTATTATTTTCAGGGGATGCTAAATAGTAAGACTTCCAACTGAAAGTTTTCCTCAAAAGCCAGTGGAAACACATGTATGTCCCCATTTGTTTTTGTCATGGTATAGTGATCTAGATAGTTGTTGAGGAGTTGACGAAGATATTAGAGATGACGAATATGCCACTCTCATGAATCACTTAGGCTATGTTTTAAATAACTTGGTAAAGGGAAGTAAATTGGCTGACGGTCAAGATGGCTCAGTCCTGTTGTCCTTGGTCTTTCACAGTGGTTGTCGTTGAAGCTACCATATGTAAGCTATAGCCACACTATCAGACACATGCAGTAGGCCTCTGTCGGTCGGGTCGACCATGGATGATGCGCCCTAGCTGTCTGCCTCACTGGGAATGGAGCAGCGTCCTCGTGTCTGGCGAGGCCGATCCTGGGATGGCGGTCCCTTCCGCAACAGCCACATCTTTGATCAGTCTCTGGACGACAGGTGGAGCTTTTCTCCTTCCGGAGTCGTCTTCTTTCTTCATCTCTGTTGTTGATCCTCTTCTTGCCCATCTGAAGCTGGCGTTGGAGGAGACACCGCCATCTGCTGCGTTCGTTGACAATGTCCTCAGTGCTTGATGTTAATGCTAAGCGCCCTCATGTCTCGCTTACATGCATCCTTATAAGGTAGCTGTGGGCGGCCAACATTCCTCTTGCTGAAAGCGAGCTCGCCTTAAGGATGTCTTTTGGAATGCGGACATCGTCCATCCTGTGGATGTGACCAAGCCAGCGTAGTCTACGTTGTATGAGCAGTGTGTACATGGTGGGGAGGCCAGCGCCTGAGAGAACCTCACTATTGGGGACCCTGTCCTGTCAAGAGATAGCTAGGATGCGACGAAGGCAGTGCAGGTGGAACGAGTTCAGTTTTGCTTGACGTATGCAGACACATGCATGCTCAACATAGTCTGTTGGTCTGAATCAGGAGTCACAGTGTGACACCATAGGACGGGGCCTTGTTGTTCTTGTTGTTGGTACTGTTGTTGTTGTTTTTGTTGTTGAATCCATCATACGTGAGCGACCCTACAACTTTCAAACACACTGCATGTGCAGTCACATCACGGTCTGTCTATATGGTGAGCCGACGGTGTAGAAACCCTCTTACAACGGATTGCTATGTCCACTCACCTGACCACAGCTGTCCCTCTGACCTTTTTTTTCTGTCTATCTTGCAGGTAAAGAAGGTAATGGCTGGGCACTGCCTGGCCCCCATACTTGTCGCTTGCAGCGCTAGTCCAACTTAGTTAGGCCGTTTCTATAATTATGTCCATGTATTAGTTTGGTGGTCAGATTTTTTTTTTCTTTCTAATCCCCCGGCCGACCTTCAAATCCAATCAATGACTCTATCTCCAGTTGCCAGTGCACACTGGTCATTTTCTTGTTTTAGCTCGAGCCAAGGGCTAATATGATATTTATTGCAAGGACTTCACTCATTATTCAAGACATTGGCTTGAAACGTCAGCATTTAAATCGTGATAGAGACTATAAAGAAAGTAAATAAATGAATAAATCAGTGAATAAATAGCTTCTTGATACTTAAAAAAACAGACAAGTAAATGTATAAAAAGTTATAAAAATAGATAAATATATAGTTAAATGCATAGAAGATAGATAGAAAGTCAGGTATACAGACAGATAGATAAATGAGGAAATAGATAGCTATAGTTTAGCAAGGCAAATACGCCAAAGAATTTAAAAAAAAAAAAAGCCTAAATAATATAAATAAATACATAAATAATATCATTTACATATTTGAAACATAAATTACCATTGAACAAATGAATGAATAAATATGAATCAGATAAATGAAAAGTAAAATAATAAATACAAATGTATAGGGGACCCTACACTTTTCGGATCGATCTTAAGATCTGATGGCACGAAGAGATCGGGTTGAGACAGTCGTAAGATCGGATGCCTACACACTGTTGAGATCAGGACTTAAGAGCAGGTGCCCATCATTTGGAATCAGTTGCCGAAATGTCGTGGAAGGGAGAAGTTGTGCTTTCAACTATAGCTGTTTTCCTTGTCGTCAAAAAGAAGAAGAATCATCGAAAAAAAAAGAGAGAATGGGTAAAGAAGTGCGTATGTGTATATGTCTGAGAGGATTGGTTGTTTTTCTTAAGCCTTTCAATCCTAAGAGATAGGATTATCTCGGCTTTTAGAAGTTGCCAATTCTTGCTGAGAAATTTTGTGGGTAGAAATTTGGAATTTGGAAATT
>JBCAUA010591044.1:1644-16237 GCA_038406235.1 Peronia verruculata
AGCAGTTTTAAAACGATTCCCCCCCCCCCCCCCCCCCCCAAAATGTTGAATGATGACATTTTTCAGCGCTGACCTCATATCTGGACACAATGGTTTACCCACATTTTTGCTTCACCCACTGATGTGGAGTACAGTGCAATGCAACAGAATTTTGTGGGTTTTTTTTTTTCAAACACTAGAAGTGTAACACAGAGAAGTGAAAAAAAAAAATCTAGAGTTCATGGTGCATATATGCATGCATAATATCAATCACAAAGAATGGATTGTAGCTGTTTCTGAAGCACAAACAACCTGTCCTCACCTTGATATAGCTTTGACAGCATCCCTCCTGGCCTCCGCCATCTTCTCTTCTTTCTCTGTAATCTCTGACACCTTGATCAGGCCACACAAGATTTGCGAGAGATGACCTTGCACCATGATGGAGGGAAAAGCTCCCAGAGCCAGGCTGTGGCCTTGTCTGACATGAAGAAAATGTTGTATTCAGTTAGTCCTCAGAGTGGTTGTAGTGATGCTATTCTCCTCCCATAAGATTCTTGACATGTTGATCTACAGTTGTTTCCAAACACGTTTATACTAATAGTCACTCTTAAATGCTAATATATGACCTTATACATGAAAGTGGTCTCTAGGTGATTGTTTAATGAAATATAAAAAGTCTTAAGAAGTGCAAATAAAGCCTTGGTGACTGAGGACATCTTTCAACTCAACTTCTCAATACTATAATTAACTTATATTTTTTAAGGCAAAAGTCTGTAAACAAATATACAATGGCACTGGCTCGCATCAGCCATTCACCAATCCACCTCTTACAATCCTTTCTTTCAGTACATACATCTGAAACTGCTCAAATGCATCTGGGCAGAAATAGTGCTGTCACACACAAGACCAAGAAGATTAATAGCTTTCTAAAATCTTTTCATCTATGAAATATCTGTTCACACAACAGTATATATCAAGCTGACCTGGTAGTTTGATTGGAAGACTTGAGCTCATGAAGATACAAGGAAACTATTGATTCTGAAGACCACAGAGAGATGAAAAAACATATATTCAATACAGCAGTACTTCCTTTTTATAATTGCCATCTAGAGACATATATTTTTTAAAGCGAGAGAGAAGGGGGAGACAGAAAGAGAGTGAGAGAAGAATTTTATAAGTTGTGAATGGAAAATTTGAAAAGATTTTTGAAATCTTTGAACCCAAATTATGTAATTTCCTCAAAATATATGTTTGATGAATGAGTGTGTATGATAGAAATTCTGTTATTCCTGAACATTTTTCCTGTGGATGAATGAATTTATGGTGTGGAAAGCCAACCAATCATACTCTTACAATAAGTAAACCTGCAAAAAATGTGAAATGATGCATTAGTGCATTCACAATCTCTTCAATAAAAATGCTTCTCTGAATCATTCTTTTGAATTAATTCAGTTGAATAACTTTGGACGAAAAACAATGTCTATTTGTTTGAAAGAGAATTTTCAGATAATCGTGTTCAGATCAAATTTTCTGTATCTATCATGCCACTTTTATGAACAAGGAGGAACAATTGTGTTACAGGGCATTTTTTTATTTCTGGATACTTTCAAAATATTCTGTTCATAGTATTTTATGTAATGTGATGGTGGTGAGAGTTTTTTTTCAACGATGCTGAACTGTTTGTATACCTCGTTTTTCCTTGAGCACTGAGCCATCAGCTCTAGTGTAGTACTCAGACAAAAATGATGGAATGGCTGAGACAGCAGCCGCCTGTGGAGAAACATCGGAGGGAGGAATGATTTCTCTCACTGCAAAATATATGACTGGATGAAATGATCTGACATCAAAGTTTTCGTACATGTTTTTGATGTCACTACTTAGGAAATTGTGCACTTTGTTGTTCAGCTGATGTTTCCTCTTTACAGAGATATTCACATGTAGAGCAACTTCTGAGACAATCAGTAAAATGCAATTTTCTCCATGAAACCATCTTTGATATCCCACTCATGTCAGCTGGCTGTGTGACATATGATCCTTTCTTAGTCATCTATATGTACAAATACTGAGCATTGGATTTTTCGCTTGTTCTACATCTGTGTAAAAGGCCCCTTTCTCACTGATTGCTCACATGAGAATGATTGCGTTTTCCATATTATACCTTGCAGTAACACCCTCTACTAGATGTGAAATATGTGAAGTAAATCAAGAGTCTGTGTATCCTTAAACTGTTATGCAATGAGTCTCACAGTCACATGTTGTTTAACTTGTTTTCATTTCGTTAAGGTAAGTATTACTGTCAAGAGCAAATAAGAGTTGCAATGTTATTATTATTATCTTTTTGTTTTCTTCAGTAAATCCTTCTGAAATAAGCTTAAAAAAGCACTACTTTTTCAAACTCTTTCTTTTCCAATTTATCAGAATGAATTTTAAAAAATTTACATATTGTTTTTTTTTCTTGAAGAAATATAGTTACAGTCTATTGCCTTACAATAAGTTCCGTAGTAAAATGTGCGTGTTAGAATATACCTGGATCTCAGGCTCTATATGTGTCAGGCATTCATTGATCACCAACTGCCATAGCTCTGCGAGAAGAATAATGAAAATACTGCACAAAAAAAACACAAATCAGAGATTACTAACATTTTCGTCAGTTATAACCACCAGGAGTGAAATATTTAGAAAGAAATTACTTGGCTTAACTATCAATTAAGGATATAAATTTTCTTTTTTTTTCACCAACAAGAATGAAACTGTTTCAAACTGCATATTTCTAAATAATACAGAATCTGATTCCAGTAATATGTAAAACTCTAAGATTTAAGCAAGAACCAATTTGATTCAATTGATTGGAAGACTCAAGTTGAGGACTAGCAAGTTTTTTTTAGGTCAGCTATAAAGTATGGTTTATCCACTTATGTATGAAGTTTAATGTCCCTGATCCCATCATGATCACCCATAATGTCCCATCATGATCATCCATACAAATAAGGAAAAGCAGAGAAAGTTTTGAGATTGTTCTTTGTTATTTTGAAACAGTCAGTTCCGGCTCAATATTTTAACACTGTGAACTCTGGTCACCAGTGCCTGTAAAGCACCTGTCCCTGGTCTTCTGGGCCGAGAACAAACATTTCTCATTTCATGTTCAGCATCTTTTGTAAATACAAAGATCAGATGCGATCATGGACGCAGAAATTTGTGATCTCCATAGTCCTAAATGTCCTTGCCTCGAAGCTACCTATTGGATCTATCTTTAAATGTAGAGGACGCATAAGACTTGGGTAAGTATGTCAGTCCGGTCTACTGGGTTTAAGGAATTTTACACTAGAAAATCTGTCTGGTGTACCAGGCTGTAGGGCTCAATGGGTTAATCATAATAATTTTATTTTTCTTTTTTTTTCAAAGAATAAATGTCCATGAGTGAACTTCTCCTAAACTTTGCAAAATTATTAAGAAATAACAAAATGCAACACAAGTTGTATATCAGCTGAACTAGGATAACTGAGAATGTGTCAGATGATAGTCTCTACTTCAATTCTTGAGTTCCTGACAAAACTAATTTTTCACTAATTCCAAACACAGATACTGACCAAAAAGTTCTAAATAAATATATTTTCCACAAATGTTGACAAAAAACTTGATTTACTTACCAATCACTGGTTTATCATGAAATGGCATCTTAGAAAGGGAACACTTTTCTATTAAACAGCACACTGCGGAACAAGGAAACAAATGAAATTATGAATGAAGTTTGCAACAGAAACTGTGGAATAAAGGTTTAACATGACATTTTCACTGTTCCTTTTCCAATACTGCTTCTTTTTAAAATGTTAGAAACAATAACAGGAACATAACTCATTTCATTAACATATTCTTACTAGAATTCCAGCACGTATATTTCATGTAAAAAATGGGAAACAACTCAATTAGTTTGAAGAATTCACTGTCCAGTCCAAGAAAAGGCATATTTTCTTCCCCATATGATCACAGAAGTTCAATATTACATTCTCAAACATTCTGTGTAAACAATGACGAATAAAACAATCTTTTAAGAAAAGTGTAATATACCAAAGGCACAGCTGAGCATCAACAGACTTATATATTGCATGGGCCTACATAAAAGTACATCCATTCTGAAATAACGACAATGAAATTTGCTGGGAATGGAAAGCCTTTTGTTTCATTGCACTTCTACGATAACCAAAAGACCATTTTGAAACATGGAGCACAACCCTTGGAAGCAGTTTGATTTACAGACTTACTTTTACATACATTGTATATTAATGATATAACTGTGGTTGATTACATTATTTTATCGACTGAAAGAGTTTGCCATTAGACAATGCCAAGTTTGGAAGATCACACCTACATTCTTTTCGTCTTTCAACCTCCTGCAGTTGGCCAGCTAGTCAATAACACATCACATCCTCAGTCTGTTTTGCACTTTCTTCACGTCCGACATTTTCACTAACTTTCATTAACTTCATCAATGAGTTGACATCCAGCAATAAATCTTTTTTTTTTTTTTTTTCAGGCTCTGACATGTTAGTTCCGATGAATTCATTACTAATACTACACCTAGATCTAAACATAGATTTTTTGTTAATTTCAAGTGCCCTGCTGATATATCTTAATCGTTTCCACTATGAAACTGAAAAAGGCCTATTGAATTCCCAATACCTGCCTCTTAAGAGAGAGACACTGACAAGCAAAACTGAATTGGCTGACCGAATGTCTGCAAGTGTCAATAATTGAAAAGACAAGGGCAAATCCATCTTCTGATACCGAGGTTTTGTGGCTATAAATAGCAATAATTTATCAGAAAGTCTCATACATGCACATAAAATGCAATTCCCTCTGTCGGTACATCATACTTGATAGGAGCCATGAGTGACTGGTGAGGTATGAAGTGGGGAAGTGTAGGTGCATGATTTCTGCACCATTATGCCTCAGGCCTTACCATCTGGGCACTACAGCACATTGTGGGTACCAGTAGGCCTACATGCAGAGCACTTGACGCACTCATGGACAATTTCTTTGCCTGAAGAAACTGATATCCAGCACTTGAGCACTTAATACACTTGGTTACACTTAATAGGAAAGAAAAGTGCGATAGGGGATCTAAATAACCATTTCAGGGTGTATGGTACTAATCTCACACAAAGTAGAGGTATTTAAAAAGACAAAACTAAAAAAAAGGATGGCAGGGTGGGGGGAGGGGGATATTTAAAAAAGACAAAACTAAAACAAAAAAAAAAAGGGGGTGGGGGCAAGTATTAATAGTTTCACCATTCAAGAACCAACTTCAAAATAAAACAAAAAAAAGACAGGTAAAACCATTTACCTGAAGTACGCATATACTCTCCTCCATGTCTTTTGAACATTTTGGCATCTTGCAACTGTAAGAAGACAGCAAATTCTATTTACTATCTACATAGAAGAGAAGGCAAAAATACATCTGATGTAAAACATCAACAAATAATATTCCATATCCTTTGCCATTTACATTAGATTCCTGAAGCAGATGATTTGTAACATTTTACCACTGAATGTAGATTTCCTGTGAGATTGTGAGAGAGAAAAGAAAAATATGAAATATAAATTTTCACAAAAAATACATATTTATCTTTGAACAATGGCGGTTAAGCTTTTTTGCAATGGTGTGATCCTGCAATATCATAATAATAATATATTGCAACATTGTGGTGAAAAAAAAAACAATTTTCCAAAGGTGTTAAATAAAGAAATTTTATAATGATGACATTGTAACAATCTCATATGTCTCTATCATGCTAGTGATAAGAAAAATACATAATAGGCACAATGACATACCTTGGTGGTGATCACCTGGATGCCATCAACAATTCCACTAGGCAACAACTTCTCTAGGGGCCTATGAACAAGCAAAATCAAATATTATAAAGTGAAATACTGAAAACTGAATCTGAAGATGAACTGAGGTGAGGCTTAGAGAGATTGGATGAAATGAGATGAGAGAATACAAGACAAAATGTCATAAGCAAACATGAATGCAGTCCTGAAATAAATTTGTTGTTTCTAAGCAATAAATACACTAATAAATAAAAATAATGAAATTATTCTTGTACAAGTTTGCCAGGAGAGAAGTAACTCATGTGTATACTTGTTATACATATGCCAAAGAAGCCCTGGCAAATTTAATAAACTTTTTAGAATGGTCATGGAAAAGCCACCTACAGAGCATCTAACTTAAATATAACCGGAAATGTTGATGGACTTTTGAATTAATTAACCATCCATTACCATATGATCATTAAAACTATAAGATGCGATCATAAAACTAATCTATCAAATTTCACTTCTTGTTTTTCAAAATGGCTCCACATCTTGTAGGGTGGCCTGGCATAATACCCGATCTTTACCAGTTTATGTTTCTTGATTTTTTTAATGCATTGAAAAGGAAAATAGGATACATCGGATGTTTGTTGATTTCTTCAATGTTTTGAAAACTAGGATGAATCAGATGTTTCTTGATTTCTTTAATCCTTTGACAAGAGTAGGATGAATCAGTGAAGTGGACAAATCAGTAATCCATGTTTCCATAAACAGCAAGTGTATCACAGAAAACTACAACAATCTGTAGTAATGAGTCATACATATGCATGACAGTTAAGAGGAATGGATTACCCAATTTTGTGCTGCACAGCCAGAGGACAAAATTTGTGTAAAAACTTTGCCGATAAATCAAAAAGAGCCTGGATTTCAGCAAATGTCCTAGAAAACTGACATCTCTGTAGTTATGGTATGATCCCCTGCTCCTCATAGTATTCTGCAAACACCCACACACACACACAAAAAAAAGAAAAAGCAAGTCCTGTACTTACACCTTCTTTGACAGAGCCAAAGGATAGAGGGCATATAATACTTCAGCTATGGTTAGTATAGCTCCATGGCGCTGGAACAGATCGATACCAGTAGACCAGGGCAGGAGTTTAGGTAGGACTGTGAAGCACAGAACAAAATGATAAATATTGAAACTTTATCAGTCATACCAAACTGTTTACACTTGTTAGACATTAATTGATAACAAACACCCTTAACAATACAATATGAACTCTCTTTGCTAGAAGAACATTGTGAACAGATGAAGTGTAACATAGTTGAATGAATTTGCTCAGCTACTGAAATAACAAAATTAAGGTATTTTCAGAGACAAGCATTACTTATGATGTCATTTGAAATGAACTGGCTATTCCAAATCCACATATTTATATTTTTGCAAACTTATGAATCAATTTAATCCTTATGGTATCAGAGGAAATTAATGCAGACACATCAGTATTCATGATATTCATTAATGTACCAGACATGACAGTGTAACCCTAGCAAATATAAGGTGCGTAATTTCCCACTGCACTGTATCTTATTCTGGGAACAAATTCCAAAGCAAGATACTCTCCTGCAATTGACCAGATTGGCCCCCTTGACATCTGTTAGATGTCTATAATGAGAGATTTGATCTTTTCATTTGAAATCCTTCCTGGTTTCACAATACAATATTAACAGTATTTATGCTGCTGACCAAACTGCCCACTGTATAAAAGGACCGACAGCTTCTAATTCCAACCTCAGCTCTCTGATGCCATCCATACCTGTGTTAGCCATGTAATCTGGAGCACAGGCTGTCAATCGATTCAAAGCTTTGGCTGCTAATTCTCGTATTACACTGGAATGGACCACATAAACTCAGATCACTTGGCATTTTAGAAGCATTGAATATAATGAACATCTTTGATTCACAATCTTCAATCATTTAGAAAACATTTTTGAAATTACTTATTAGGGAACATTTTTCAAATATTTCAAACCACCTCAATTTTTCTTATTTCCAGTTTTCCTGATTCTCAATCACTCTCAAAGAACTTATGTTTCATACCAGTTTTAAACAACAGCTTTATTCTATCAAGGTAAATGAACAAACAACCAAACAAAGAAAAAAAGAGAGAGAGCTGGCCTTATCAAAAGTATATGAAATCGACATGGAAATACACTCAAATAAGATGTCTTGAAGATTGTCAGTATAAATGTGTTAGACAAATTGTCTTTTCATTGCAATATTTTTGTCAAAAGTAAAGTTCTCCACACTATTACCTAACTCCTGACCACATTAACTGTGGTTACATTTTACAGAATCAAGATAACATAAACAGTGCTGTCTCCACTTAGTTCTACAGGTAGAGGCAAGAAACCCAATGCATTATAAATAAATAGAAAAAGAGAAAGGAAGAAGAAAAGATGGATCCAACAACATCCAGGAATAAACAAAGAGAACAACAGCATAACACAGGTCCCAGTCTACAATGGTGACAGATGAACAGACTGTGCACAACTTGGCAGGAGATGGCCTGATGACTCCAGGTGGAGTTAAGGGATGACAAGAAGGAGAAACAGTTTTCTGTCTTACCTATCCCAGTGGGCAATTTTGACATCCGCCAGATGATTTATGATTCCATGGGTATATTCTTTAAAGTTGGCTATAAAAACACTGAAAAAAAAAAAAAAACATCTTTAAAAGTCAAAAGAATCTTGCAATCCTTTCTTCAAATAAATCAAAGTTTGTATATACACCAGCTACCTGTACCACAGGCAAATGTAACTAAGAACAAATTTTTTTTCTCTACAATACCAAAATAAAATAAGACACTAAAGCACGACAGATTATGCTGCTGATAGAATGGGAGCCTCTATGACTGAATTCAGAAGTAATCTAAATATTAACCAGTAATAAACAGATATCAATAGAGTCTTAAAACTAATGAAGTCCTCTCTCCCTTGGTTCACATTCCTTAAATACAAAAACAGTTTTGTTAATGTTTCAATTATGATTTCAAGTGTGGCCCGATCAGGTTAATTGACTTAGATATCCAGTTTTTCATGTACAGTGTTCATTTTTTTTTGCTGTCTGAGATATTCATCTTCAAAGTTAACTCTGAAATTTCATAGTCAATAAGATTCCATCTCTTTAAGGCAGCCTAACGTAACAACTGTCATTTCATCTGGTTATGTCACCCTTGCTCATGTGCCATACATTCCAGTAGCTATTTATGTTGTATTGGTACCTTAGTTCCAGGTAACATCTGGGTCTGTTACCAACGGCATAGTAGTCCACCGTGGTCAAGATGTCGATGCCGTGGGGAAATGTTCCCTGTAACATTAAGTACAAGAATTTCAGTTCCCTTCCCAATGACTGTATTTTTATGCGGATTTTGCAAAACTTATTTATTGATTGAAAATGCTTGAAAACTCTGTTACCAAAATGCGCAAATATAATTATTTGGCTTCTTGCAAAAACCATGTCAATCTACAGAGGTATGAACAAGATAGAAAGATTTTAGATTTATTTCCTCACTATTTTGTTAAGTGTTCAAATTACGTTAGACATTCATTTTCTTAACCTTTCTCTTAATCAACTTGACATATGCTGCATGTTCATGAAATATAATATGAAGTTACCAAAAATCATACTACAAATTCATCAAATAATTGCACATAATAATTACTGTAAAGAACGTGTATATCACCTGCCATTTTATTACCATTGGACAGAAAGTGCTGGTGTGTCAATTTAAACCATGACATATTTCTGTATTTCTGTTTAGTTTATGCCATCAAAAGATGTGATAAATGTACCATGTTACAACATTGTATCTTATCTAAAAAGACATTCTACACAAGGATATGATGAGCAGTTTTTTAAACCAGATCAGTTCTTTGAAACTTCAAAGGTTAACAGAATTGATATGATTCATGAGATCTCAGCTGATACAGAATGCCCATCTTCATATTTTTGTTAGTTTGAATAAAAGATTTGTACTGACCTGTCGACCAACATTTTCCTGAAAAGCTGCAGCAGCTGCCCTTCTCACATTGACTTCTCTGTCAAATACTGAGGCTATGATCAAACAACTGGGGAAAGATACAAAGAAAAGAATCTTCAGCAATCTTCAGCTATCTGGTTCATTAATTTCTTTGATGAATTTTCAATATGAGGCATTTGTTTGGTCTCATGATGACCACTTGACCACTTCAAAACTTTATAATCGTCTAGTTAAAATACAGAGATTCTACATTTCATCCACTTTCGTCTTGTAATCACAAAAAGTGGATCTGTTCTCAAAACTGACCCGAGTTAATGAAACAAAACCAAAAAAAAACATAATATAACAAAATAAAACTAAAACAAAAATGATAAAGTCAATTGATCACAGAAATCTAAAGTAAATCAATCAATGAATTAATCTCTAAACTATGATGTGGAGTGCAAATAAACAGGTGATACAAACTGATTCATTAAAATACACTCAGGTGTACACATAGAGTCTCATATGTAATGTTATAAAGTGAAATCTATATGATAGATAATGATGATAAATTAGAGCTCTCCTACTTTGAGTATTACATACTTGGCAATCTCATGCACATATGGTACAATAACTTGGGGCTCATAGGCTCTAGCAAAGGCCCAGCAAACATAGCAGGCAGCATCCCTCACATGTGCACCCACTGAGAAGTTTCCCCTTTTCTCATCATATGCTAAGGCCTTGACTATCACTGGTACCACTGAATAAGACATATAAAGCAAAGTCTATTAATCATCATACATTATCGCCTTCATTATGATTGGCACCACCGAATGAATTAACATCAAATTTGTTAATGTGATAGCCAGGTAGTGCACACAAAAAAAAACAAAACATAAGCCTAATTCTAAAAATCTGTTTCTGAGACAGATGACAATAATTCCAGCCACCTATGCAGCAGACACAGTGACAGGGTAAATAAACTGAATGATTTTGACTGCCACATCTTTAGATACACTGGAATTTTCATGTTACAGACAGATGACCTAGAGCAAACAAAAAAAAACTTCAATACTTTAGCCCTGTAAATTCATACTCCTTACAGTAAGCAGGCAAAGGGTGAAAGAAGTCACACATTTAAAACTTTCTTATTTATACTCTTTGCAGAGATAAAACTTTTTTCCCTCTCCTCTGGTATAGTTCAGACCAAGACATAACCAAATTTATCTAACAAATAAATTGCATCATATTTGTAGTAAACTGTCAAACTGAGAAATACATACCATCTTTCAATCGTTCTGGCAGAAGAAGCCCTCGGCGACCTAATTCAGCCAAAGCTAAACAGCCTGTCGTGAGCAGAAAATGACATAAAATCAACAGATTAAAAAATATTTCAAATTTTTCAGCTTGATGGCTGAAAATTAAGTAATATTTGTGTCTCAATCTTAAAGTTCAGTCATTCACAACAACTAATCTAGTTCAGCTATAAGGACCCAATTTCAGTATTCTGTCACACACTAATTTTAACTTTTCAAGATCATAAAGCTGCTCATTTGCACTTCTGCTAAGTATCCGAACACATTACAAAAATAAACGGTCAAAAATGTATAAAACAGTAAATTACATAAAGTTATTCTGTTTGAGACTAGATTTATTACAACCCCTGTTTTTAAACATTCATCCATCATTCCTTAATAATCACAAGATTATTCTACTTTCTCTATGATACAACTCCAGTTTGGATGAGCTGCTTGTCTTGGTACACGAATGTCAAACTGTTTTCATTATCATCCGCAGGTATGAGGATAACCCTTTCATTCTTCCAGTTTTTACTGTCACTGTGCAAAATTTGTATCGCAAATTATTTTAAAACCATGATTATCTCGTGAATTAGTAAAAGTCGGCAGTTGATTGGTCAAAAGTGGGAAAGTCGGTGACAAGCAGAGAGTCGGAAATCCGACTGAAGTCGGACGTTTGACATCCCTGTTGGTATGTCCATATCAGTTTGAAAAGATTCTGATTTGTCCTAGCATTCTCCTCTGAGTATCAAATAAAATCAAAGACATCTACAAACAGTGGTTGGCAAAGATCAGACATGAAGAAGGGCCAGATCTCAATGTAGCCTTAAGCCATTTAAGAAATTAGAAGTTCATTTTGATAAAGTAACTTTAATGCTCTTCTGGCACTGAGGAGTTAACAAACAAAGGTCTATTCCATGTTCCTTACCTCCATGCCAAGCTCCATCAGTTTCCTGATAGCTAAAAAGCTCAAGCACAGAACCCACCACATCATCCGCCAGCTCACGGGGTAGCTGGCCAGTCACTCTGCCAATACTGATCAATTGGAAAACATGAAAGACATCTTACATGAAATACCATTTGAAAATAAATAACAAGGAGTGCATGTTTATGGCAAGGTATTCGAGTCAAATTATGATGTACATGCAAGTGACAGTCGATATTTCTAATATACATCATGAAGCTGGCTGTTTTTAGAAAATGGACAACTCACTCTCAGTCTACAAACGTAAGATATTTCAAGGGATTGTCCAAGTTACTGATTCCAAAGCTGTGATATTTTCTGGTTTTAAAGACTGCATTATTTACGGTCAGTGAGCCACTCATGTTTGCACTAGAGGAAATCTATTTTAAAGAAAAAAGCTCAAACACTACATCACAGATTTTAAAAAAAATCACACTTTTAAATGAATAAATGTTGGAGATAAATAATTATGTCTATAAACTGAAAAAGAGTGCAGTTATTGCGACTCCCAAATGAATACTGCTTTCTAATCTTTGGTATTTCATTTACTATACAGTTATTCAAGATTCCTCATACGCTTTGGCTGCAGTCCATCTGACAATGGTTTCCTTGTCCTTGAGATACACCAACATATGCTCTGAAGATAAAACAATACAATGAATCATAACCTGTGCTTTCAGGTTTATGAAGTAAAAACATTTTCTGAAACATTTTTCTTTTCTTAGACCTGCTTCAAAGGTTTTAATACAATATCAAAATGCAATAATATACCATCTTTCTGGTTTTAGGGAAACTCTACCCTCTACATTTCAAAACCAATCAATGGATTCCTGGGAGTTAGTGTAGACGAAAAGTAAAAGGTTCAGGTGACATAAGAACAAGAGAAACTTCACTCTGGAATGAGAACTATATTAACCTATGACTTCCTCAATTTCATCTGGAACATCTGTGTCGTCTTCATCCTCTGATTGCTGTATGTCCATATTTCCTCCACCTTCAGTTACTGCAGTAACACCACCTCCCAGATTGGCTGCCAGAGATCGACTACCTCTTTGGTACCTGAAGTTAAAAACCAAGAATATATGAGAAAGACAGCAGCTTCAATTACCTATGCTCAGACACTGAACCTACATTGAAGCACCACACTTTTGAGTTGTATTTTTTTTACTGTGAAATTTCTGTGGGTTGATACAAAAATAAATATCACATCAAGATGATAACCTCAAGAATGTTTTCATGAACATCGTCCTATTCATAGAATTTACAGAGAAAATATGCACTCATCTAATCTATTAAAAGACATACATTATAACAGCAAATGTTAGTTCAAAACCCCAAAATAAATCCATGCAACCCTAAATGGATATTACTAACAGGTTTCAAAGAACTTGATAACAACTACATAAATGATTGTGCAAGAAAATCTGTATGCCAAATGATAATATGAATGGATGTGAAAAGATACATGGCTCATGTCAGCAAACCTTGTGAGGATTTTCATGCTTTCATTAATATTGCATTTTTTTAAAAACAAACTACTATGATCATATCAGAAAAAAAACACAATCTAAGACTTACATGAAATATCTTCAAAATTTTACCTTCACTTTCTTTCATAACAATTAGTTTACATCTTGATATCCCTTTAGAGTGCTAAAGTGTTTGATAATGTGTTTGGACTGATGTAACCATTACTGTGTTCATGTGCTGTTAAACAAAAACCCAGTATAAAGCAAATTGTCAATACCGCCAAGCAGCCACTCTGAACTTGAGAAAAGTAAGTCCTAGTCGATGGATGAGCTTGCCCACCATCTTGCGAATGACACAACTGTCACACTCCTCGAGCTTGGCATCCAGGGTCACTCTCAGAACTACTGGGGCTACACAGAAGACAAAACTAAACTATCAACTACACATAACAAAACAGAGAGGAATAGACTGCAGTTTGTATTGATTGTGATCAGTCACAAGCATTATGTCTCCAAAAAGTCTCTTTACAAAGATGAATAAACTGGATATGTAGCATATATGACTAGAGCAAATCTCTGATTTGGCAGATGTGTAAATTTATTTTCTGGAGATTCTAAAAATTGGGGATAATTTGTTACTCATAAAAAAAAAATAACAATAAATAAGACATAAGTAAAAAAAACATATAATATTAAGTTTAAAACATGAGAAAGATGTGAATAGAAATGTATATTGTAAAACAAGGTTTGTTATTATTTTTTTTTTTAACTTCATCACCATATCAAATGTTCAAAAAGAAAAAGAAATGAGCATTTAAAATATTTTAAGCATCAAATGTTTCTTACCATAAGGCAGTAAATCTTCTCTTTTCCCATGTTTAAAAAGAAGGGCTAAGGCTGCAAGAACACCACACAACTGGTTACAGCCCATCCCAGTGGTATCTATATCAGAAAAAAATTGGCTGCAAACTTATGGTTTTTATAAGCTTTTCAACCTCCTGTAGTGGTGGTTATCTCAGCTGTCCACAACCGTGGTAAAAAAAAATA
>JBCAUA010591155.1:0-16237 GCA_038406235.1 Peronia verruculata
CTCAACGGTCCCCTGGCTTCCTGTGGGTAGGGAAGCCCGACGTCTAGCCTTTTCGGATAAGGGCGAATATATTTCGGAGGTCCCGTGTGTACGTTACGCACGTTAAAGAACCCTTGGCAGTTCCAAATCGATGGAAGAGTAGTCAGAAGTCAGTGTGCCGCTGTGGGGGCAAAATTTCCAAATTTCAAATTTCAACCCACAAAAGTTCTCAGCAAAATTGGCAACTTCTAAAGGCCGAGATAATCCTAATTTCTTAGGCTGTCTCTTAGGACTGAAAGGCTTAAGAAAAAAAAAAATCCGCCTGACCCAAAGAAGAACGTCCTCATCAGTCTAACAATCACTGTCTATAGTCGGGTATCCATTTAAACCTGGGTCGAGTCAGGAAATTTGTGTAAACTGTCTTTCCCTCGGACAAAATGTGGGGATCAATCAAGATTCGAACCCGAGACTTTAGATCCCAAGTCCCGACAGCCCAACCGCTAGGCCACCAACACCACCAGGTAATTTCGCCATAATTGTGGAGAAGGAAGAGTGGAGAAACAGACGGGGAGAGAGAGAGAGAGAGAAAGAGAGAGGGAGGGGTAGGAGGAGAATTGTAGTAACAGCCGAAGGATTGATCGTTCAAGTTCCAAGTTGGCAGGTAGCGCTGAAATGAAATGGATCTCGCAGGTTTGTCCATCTCTGAATGGTCATTGTATTCGCGCCGTGGTCAATATGTTGTATGAATCAGGACAGAAAGGCTGTATTCATCTGGGATAGCAGTAAATCGTCCTGATGACTGATATAGGGATTGTGTGTCACATTTAGTAGGAATAGACCAAGGCAAACAGACACACAGACTGACAGACGGATAATTAAACAGACAAACTGACAAACAGACAGACAGACAGATAGACAAACAGACAACAGACAGATAGACAAACAGACAGACCAGACTGACAGATGACAGACAGATAGATAGACGGAAAGACAGACAGACTGATAGACAGACAGGCGGACAGACAAACAGACAGATTAAAAAGACAAACTGACAGACAGATTGACGAAAAGACGGACAGACTCACAAACAGAAAAATAAACAGAACAGTAAACACACACACACACACACATAAACACAGACAGTCAGACAGACACACTGAGTTGACTCACTATAATTGTCTCCAGGAATGCCGTAGCGGATTGATATTCCCTATTACAGTCAGGCTGTTTTCTTTCTTTAATACTTTCTTTCTTTCCGTATTATATCTTTTGTCCTGTATTTCTTTTCTTTCTGTTTGTCTTTCTCTCTTATTTTGTCTCCTGTATTCTTCACTACTTCCGTCTATTTTCGTTCTTTCTGTAACTATCTTTCTCTGTCTATGTCTTGTCGTTCGGTTGTGGATGTCTGTCTGTCAGTCTGTCTGTCATATATCTCTCTCAGAAAATGCCACTCTCTCTCTCCCTCTCTTTTGTATTCGCTTTCTCTCTATCTATCTCTCACTTTCATTCACGTGTCACTGACTTACAGTCGCCTTATTTTGTCATTGTCAAAGTTCTTTCATAACGAGACACGTTCACCTAACCATTGACCGACAATCTTCCACGGTCAGCACTGAACAATGTTCCACGACCACCACTGAAGAGGAACTGGTGGGCAACTAACGATGATCGGGAACAAAATTATTTAAGAGCTTGAGATGAAAAGTACCTAAGCCTGTTTTTGTTGTCTTTTGTTCTGTTTTCTGAGAGAAAAAAAAGTTTGCTTTTGTTTGTGTGTGTGTTTTGTTTATTTGTTTTATTTGTTGTTAGTTGTTGTTGTTGTTTCTTGAGTGAGGCCTGCTATTTTGCTTCCCCTAATTTTACATTTTCGGACGTTTTCATGCCTCCTGTCTAATTTTTTACTGTTATTCTCTCATTGATTTTTTCCCCTTCCTTTTTCGACTTTGGCTCTAAGTAACTGCATGAAACGTGTCGTAGCTTTTTTTTTGTCTTACTGCCTTCAGTTTGTTTTGTCATTTAAATTGCACCTACACTGACTTGTCTTTTTGTGACGGGCATGTGAAAACCGGAACTTCTACAATCATTTCCATGGAATGATGGTGCGCTACAACTTTATAAAAGTTCTTTAGTTACTGACACATATTTACAAAACACGAAAAAGCTCCTTCCCGCACACAGATTATAGCCTTTTAATAGTATTAAAAGCGTGCTATCACTTCGTCAGAGTACAGTTTGGGAAGCAAAAATGGGAAGTCATATATTATAGGAGTTTGGGTTTTGTTTTGTTTTTGTTTTTTTTTTGTTTGTTTCTTGCCCCCAGACAGTTTATAGTTACTCGCCAACTCCATCAACATGAACGTAGCATAGGGAGGTTCCGTTACTTCTTTTTGTTACTTTTTTTAATCTGCCGGGCATGAGTCTATGTTAAGGTTGTGTGCTGTGGAATGGATTCTGTTAATCGCAAATGCCGTACAAAGGATCGACTCTTTAAATGAAAAGTTTCAGTACGTTTACACAGCAAGATTCCAGTTAACCACTGTAGATTTTTATGGAACAAGGTATTACTGATGGATTGGTGAGCAAGGAATCTTGTGATAACTTTGAATACTATTTCCACAATCAAATGAATATCTTCATCATAACCATTAAAAAGCAACCCACATATTAATATGATGTATGGGTCTAATAATGTGTCCACAGACTTCTTTAAAGTTCGGTCTTTCAGACTAACAACAGTTCCTATCCACTTAACTGATCTCTCAGCTGAAAAAAAAAAACGAAAACAACAATTAGCCAAGGCTGGATGGACTGACCGAACAATAATATATTATTAATACTTCGGGGGTTACCATTGTGCCTTCCGATAATTAATTTTGGTCAGCCTGAAAGACCACACTAAAGCTGACATCGTAGCATGGGACTCAAGTCATATTGCCATTGATATATATCGCTTTGGGAAATTGACTCCAAAGTTGTGGATCATCGACAAAAATGTTAGCTTTGAACAGCTACAAGCCACCGTGTTACCGATTTATGTTTGCATAATGCTCATTTTCCTATGCACTTATATGTTGTACATTTATTTATTGTTGTTGTTGTTTGTTTGTTTGCTTATTTGTTTGTTTGTTTTAACACTTTTATGCCGTTGCCGATTTGAAAAGTGAGAGACTTTACCACGGTCCGCCAATGTTCTGTCTCAAAAATTCAAAAACTTGAATTCTTGTGTTTATCAGTCATCTTGTAGAATTCACTGGCCGGTACAATGTAAAACGTGAGACGAAGAAGAGTAGAAATAATTATGTTTCTCTTAGACAGTGAACTTTGTCTCCAACGAGAAGTAAATGTCTGACAAATACGAGAACATTAGCAACAAAAATTGGTCAGCTATTTTACGCCTAGGACCTAGCTACAGTTGACCAACCACTAGAATAGGTTCTGTTCCCAGTATTGAAAACAGGGCTTGATTTAGGATAAGAAGAAGAAGAAGAAGATCAGAAGAAGAAGAAAGAGAGGAGGAGAGAGGGGAGAGAGAGAGAGAGAGAGAGACCAGGTCTGGAGGAAGCAAGAGAGCTTTGACATATCTCAGACGAATAAAAGTTATAAGCGTTAGCTATACCTTTTTGATACCGCGAGTTTATCCGATCCTGTTTTTAAGAACAACTTGATGCAACGACTATATGGATATAATCCCAAGGTAACATTCTGTGGTGGAATATTGTAAGCACCGTCTCGCCGTTACCATTTACTCTTATGTCGTTTAAGATTGGAATAAAGGTCAGGGTTAGGACAGGATAACTTTGTATTGTGGAACATAGTCTTCCCATTCATTGTTCTCAAACTGATCATCTACTTATATAACTGAAAACTTTTCCACGAAAACAGTGTGTTGTTCAGAGAATGCTTGGTATGTGTACTGTGGTTACCTCTCATTGATCAGGCAATATGCCGGGTAACATTATCATGATGTCTTATCTCGATTTATTTCTTCTGGTTAAGTAACACAAGGCTCAAGTAAGGAAGATTGATTAGAATTTTTTTTTTTTTTTTGTAGCTCATTGCAATTAATTAATCAATGTTATGTAAGGACAAGTACAAAAGATTGTGTGAAGACATGAACTGAACTCTAGTGAAACAGCAAATAATATTGATTAGAACGTCCATAACAAAGCCAATAGTTCTGGGGGAGGTTTTGTAATGAGACCAACGATACTGACAGAGAAATAATTACCTTGAATTATTCATTTGCCGAGAAATGTATACATTTCGTCCTTAATTGCAATTATCCGAATTCTCATTTGCGCGGCCTTGTCGGACATACTTAGCATTACGATGTAGCGTAGTGGAGTTTATACGCTCCCTTCCTCTCCATGTGGTCACCTTTAGTCGACCCTTCAACTGCCGGCCACCAGGGAAGCCTGGGGTTTTATAGCTGCCAAATGGGCAGGAGATGGAAGGAGAGGGGAGGGAAAGGAAAGCGAGACAGACAGAGAGAGAGAGAGAGAGAGGAGAGAGAAAAAACATAGAGGGGAACATTAGTGGATAACCCCCCACCAAAAAAATATAATATAGAGATGAGGCAAAAAGTGGAGTTGAAAATAAATACCGATGTCCAATAAACCATTCGCTTCATCTCTCTCTTCTCTCTCTCTCTCTCTCTTCTCTCTCTCTCTCTCTCTCTCTGTCTTTCTTTCTTCTTTAATACTTGTCCAGTTTTTTCCTCTGTTTAGTCGTCCTCGCTCTTCTCTTTTTTTTTTTTCCCCCTCCTTTCTTTTATGTTTTTTTTTTTTTTTCTCCTATTGCTTTCCTCGGCTCAAGATTTACTATTGTTCCTTTTTCATTTTGTGTCCCCCTCCCCCCTTCACCCCTGTCCCCCTCCCCTTTCCGCCCCATCACTCCAGCGTCTGTTTTCTTTTTCTATCGTCTTTTGCTCTCTTTTATTATTTTTATCGTTGTTTTTTTGTTTTCCCCGTTTTGTGGGCGTGAACAGCCGCGAAGGTCAGTCCGGAGGGTCGAAAACTGATGTTCTCTCTGTGGGATACGGTCCTTCCTGTATTGTCAGTTGGGAGGGGGGGGGGAGGGGGTGAAATTGAGAGGTGGGAAGAGGGAGGTGATGGCAGAAGAGACGATGGTCAGCATCAGACACAGGGAGAGTGGTCAGTGAAATTATCAAGCGCATGTGTTTAGATAGTCGACTAGATAGAAATTGAAGAGAGAGAGAGAGAGACGCATTCTGCCAGTTCCACTGCCAGCGAAGGAGTTGTTTCGGCTTACTGGCCACCAACGGCATGGTGAGTGAGCCAGACCCTGCTCTGTACGTATCAAACAAATGCCAGCACAAAAATGATATGTAAAATTTTTTCCAAGAATTCTTTACCTTTTCTAGTAAAGTGGCATGTTTGTTACAGGGTTCATGTTCGACACGGACACCTTTGTTATTCCACATAACCCTCTTTAGAGACACCAGGTGTAAAGCCATAGAGATGTCGCAGCAGCAGTTTCTTTTTGAAAGACTGAGGATCACTGAGCGTAATGCAAATGTGAAAAATTGTTGAGTTCAAAGAGAACGAAAGAGGAAAGGTCCCGGGGGGGGGGGGGAGGAGATTGGGGCGGGGGGAAGGAAAAGTGATTGTACAGTTGGTTGTTAGAAATGAAAGGAGAGAGAAAGAGAGGGAGAGAGAGAGAGAGTGAGAGAGAGAGAAAGAGAGAAAAATATGTGGATATAGAAATGGAATGATGAGTGTGAGAGTGCCTACTGATGTAGATGTAGGATGTATGAAAGAGAGGAGAGAGGGTTGGGGTATGGATAAAGAATGTATAGAATCATTTGCACGTTGACAAAGAACAGAGAAGAAAGCAAATCGAGTGTATGAAGTATGGAACATGCCCTTCCAAAGCGCTCTTTATCTCTGTGGATATCATCAATATTAGATTTTACTGATTATGGCGATTATATGGTCATAATAGACTCAGTGATCTAGGTGACCATAGGTGACCAGAATGTCTTTTGCGACTAATTAAAGGACATTGTTTGAAGACTTTGCTCATTCCAGATGTAGATTTCAAAGTCTGGAAGAGAATAAATTCACATCAGACTAAGTGGTTTCAATCTACATATTTTTGATACAATATTTTAAATAACGAAAACGAAACCACTAATCAGATTCATTTTCACAACACTTTATCCGCAGAGTTCCAATCCACGTTGGTGAAAAGCTGATACTAACAATTACATGATATATTTTTTTTTTTTCTTAAACCTTCCAATCCTGAGATAAGAGTAAATGTATTATCTCGGCTTTAAGCAGCAGCCTGATTTTGGTGAGATTTTTTTGGGGTAGAAATTTGGAATTTGGAAATTGTGCCCGAACAGCGGCATGCAGCCAACTCTTTCATCGATTTTGAACTGCCAAGGGCTCTTTAATGTGCGTGATATACACACGGGACCTCCGAAATATATTCGGCCTTATCCGAGAAGACTAACCGCTTCGGGCTTCCCCACCCAGAGGAAGCCAGTGGACTGTTGATTCCCTGAAAAAAAAATAAAAAATGCAAGCTTCGATCTTCACGTCTTTCCTTCCTCCAATGGAGGACCCGCGAGTCGAACCCCACCTCACCGATGTGAGTTGTTTTCACCTGAAGCAGACGCCAAACCGCAGAGCCACTGCCCACCCCCCCCCCCCAACACACATACGTTATAGCAACAATAGAAACGATCACCAAAGAGTGCTTAAAAGCCAATATTATTATTATTTTTTTGTTTTGTTACCAATGTCAGCAGCAGCCTCGTAGTTTTGTGTTCCAAGTATCAAACATCACTCAGCGTTTGGAAATATGAAATATCAGTCAAAGTTTTTAGATATGAAATATGTCTCAGCTTTTCGAAGTAACATGACTCAGCATTTTGAAATATGAAACATGACTCAGGATTTTAAAATATGAAACATGACTCAGTGTTTTGAAATATGAAACATGACTCAGGATTTTGAAATATGAAACATGACTCAGCATTTTGAAATATGAATCATGACTCACTATTTTGAAATATGAAACATGACTCAGCATTTTGAAATATCAAACATGACTCAGCATTTTGAAATATCAAACATGACTCAGTGTTTTGAATATGAAACATGACTCAGCATTTCTAAATATGAAACATGACTCAGTGTTTTGAAATATGAAACATGACTAAGAGTTTTGAAATAGTGACTAACGATTTTGAAATATGAAACATCACTTAGCGTTTGAAATAAAATGAAACATTACTTAGCGTTCTGTAATGCCAAACATGACTCAGAGCTTTTAGATATGAAATTTCTCTCAGTGTTATGAAATATGAAACATGACCCAGAGTTTTGAAATGACTCAGTTTTGAACACCATCAAAAACAGCGAGAACAAAAACAGCAGCAACCTTTTTTAAAGTGAGATGTAATAGACTGATATACATCAGTGCAAAACTGAGAATGAGAAGATTAAATATGAATAAAAACTCGTGTGGTTTGTTTGGATTTCTGAGGGAGAAAGGGAACGTATATATCCTGGTTCGAATAGCGTTCCATTATCCTTTAAACTAGCTCTCTTTGAACGAGTAATAAAATGCATTACAAAATACAACACAATTAGGCACTTACAGCGCTTGGAATGGGGAAGTGTCATGCACAACTTGTTTGTTGAGTCGGGATAGTTCGTTTCTGTTTTCATAATGAGTTTAATGATGCGCACCACTGTAATATAATGTTAGTATTATCGTCTTATGATACTTATCGTATCACTTTCACGGAAGGACAAGAAACACTGAAGAAAAATATAGAACTTTATAAACAATTTATTTAGCGATGTCTACAACACAGACTTAACCCATTACGAGGGAAGACATTTGGTTTTCATCGATGAACGAACATAGAAAACACAGGAGAGGCAACAGACTCAGGTTTACTGAATATGAATTGTGTTTGTTGTTATCTTCTTTCAAAGTGGTTATGTGTGGAGGGAGACATAGTTTTAAAAATGTTGATAGACAATCTGCAATGTTTTATCGAGAACACGGTGCAAACCGATGCCAGAAAAAAGACCGTCTGGTTTTGTACGTGCCAGGAGGCTCTAGTACCCTAAGTGTTCATAGTCATTATGAGTGCCCAAATTGTACTCCGACACTCACACTCTGTTTGTCGATGAAAGGCTAGATTGATCGAAAGTTTGATGACATCAGAGCTGAGAGTAAGTACATCTTTCAATCAGGCAGGTCTGTGAAGATGAGTGTGATCGATCAGCTCTGCTCTGCCATTTCTATTCTTGTCTTCTCGCACTTTAAGATGTGTTTTCACCATCCCCCCTCCAACAGCCCTTTCTCCGTCTTGAAAGAATGCAGTCTGCTGTCTGATAACCCCCTCCCCCCAACTCTTGGTCTTGCAGATCGTCAAAATGTGTAGTCATCTCTCTCAGATTGCTGGGTAGAAGGGGAATTGACTCTTGTGTTTTACCATAGCTTACTATGGAATGCTCAGCTAGTTAAGAAACTTCATTGTGACAAATAAGTTGTCCTAAGCGCCACGATCAAAATGGGATAAAGTAACCGTCCTTTGACCACAGTCTGAGCAGGACTCCGGAGACGTCAGAGGAAGGACACACAGACGTTTTGAACAGAGATCTAGAGAAGACGTCGCTGGCCCAGTTTATTGATGTGCATCCTGGGAAATCGTGCACACTTCGCGCTAGAACGGTTTGCCAGGACGCTAGAAATGGGACGAGCCCAATAATTGCATCATCAATAACTGCGAATGTATTTGGTTTGGTCTTGTTTGATTTGCCCGATGTATTTATTTATGCACACTTCACTGATGGACTCACACATGTTGTCGGTGGTGAAGGAGAAAGTGAGGGAAGGAGACACGGTGGAGTTGGGTTGGGGGGGGGGGGAGGGCAGGTTGACGGATGGAGAGGCTAGGAAGGATCGTTATCACTCACTAGTGGAGTGGCTAGTTCATAGTACCTTTCAAAGCTGTCTTAACTAAATTATCATTAATTTTGTGGTCATGTATATTTCGGCCCTTAGGCTTGGGAGAGGTGCAAACATCGGATTTAGTAAACTAGGCGAGATAATCAAGCAAACTTTAAGACCCCTTCTATCAACTAATTTTCATTTTCTCCAATGACAGTTTTGCACGTGATTGTCCGGACTTTGCTGTCAGTTCGCCCACAGTTTTCTGTCGATCCTCTAAAGTTTGAGGGCAGAACAAACCAGTAGAATTCGATTAGGCGGCGATAGAACACACATCAGGTCCATTCCTGTATTCTTCGTAATGAAACACTTCAGGGAGCAAATGATAATAATTATAATAATGATTAAAAAATAAACACCTTCCGAATATAAAGGAATTTGTTTGTGCCTCCCTGTATACAATACTCTCTCATACTTTGGATTCAATATCTCTCAATGCACCAGGGAAATGACTATGTTTCACATACAGTTAAAACGGGAATATCACATGGTTTTTGTTTCGTCTCAAATGAGTAAATTCAAAGAATTACATGGCTCATGTGTGACTGTGGAAAAATGCTCCGTCCATTTCAATCTTAATTAACTCTTTCACGTGGGAGATTGACTTTTCCGTGCGACGATTATGGCTTTTGCAAACTGGCCCGTGTCTTCCTGTTCACATTGTGGGTTTACTTATTTCATTGCGAAGACTATAATCGTCCAAACTGTTCCGTCATCATATCTCAGTTTATACTGTGGGTATACTCTTTTGTTGTTTCTGTCAAGACTAAATCGTAAGCTGTTTGTTGCATTCCAGTTGGACAGCTATTCAACTCTTTCTTTGCTAAAAATGTTTCAACGTTCTGCTCCTATTTCTTCTCTGTTTGAAAAAAGTATTTGCCATGTCTCGACTATTGCGTATAAGTCCAATGTCTACAAACTGTGACTAAGATGTAACATATTTACCAACCAAATTTCTAGAAACCACAACTTGTAGCTGTATATCATAAGTGTTCAAAATTTAGTGACAGTTGACAGGAAGTTAAAGGCTGAAGCGTAATTACTTTCTGCCTTAACGGCACTAGAGAATATCATCATATTATCAAATGAGACTTTTTGTTTTATTAACCAGCCCGCTAGGTTGCTTCCCTTTACCAAGTGGGTACAACACAAGAATTGCCAACAAACAAAAATAACTCTTTTTCTGTTATAATTTGAAATGTGTTGTACAAATATCGTGAAAAAAAAAATCATGATAAGGAAAAGAAAAACAAAATCCTTATATGGTGAATTTGCCCAGAATTGTCTATTATTTATGTTTCACATAGCAACCAGAGATATTTCCCTTCTTTGCAATGCTTGTGTTAGACCTGTTTTACGTGACAAAGGGGAATAATTTGATTGTCGGTCAAAACGGCTCAATGAACGTATGAGCTAGGGAAGCGTTTACTCAGCATTTGTCACTTTCCTCACTGAAGTAAAGGTTATTGTTATTTGGCCGATGTCCCGAGTAATAAGGACGCATCCCGATCAAAGGGATGTGTTATATCTTAATTTGATCCCATTAAGCTTTTTCTTGCGCGTGAATAGATGAACTTTCCCAAGGGTATGTTTGACAGACAGTGATGTTGTTGACATGTAGACGTTTCGTTTTGTTTCGTTTTGTTTAGCTGAGATAACCATCACCACAGGAGTTTGAAAAGCTTGCCAAAACTGTAACCGTTGACATGTAGAGATGGGGATGGTAGAGATGGGGATGTGTCCCAACCAGTCTGATATGCTGGATCTGTTGATATAAGCAACTCGACATATGGTATTGTGTTGTTCATACATGCAGGACGAAATCGTGCATATGCACACGTAGATCCATTGTCGTAATGTGCGTATCCTATGTGGAGGTACAATGCAGATGGGTGTGTCGATAGGACCAGCGCTGTGTAACAATGTGTATGTGTTAGTTATACTTTTATGTGGGATTGCTTGCGTGTGTATCAACGTGTACACATGTGTGCAAACGCGTGCCGACTGATGTTAGGGAGTAGAGACATATCCAAAAGATCAGCATCCAAGAGAAAAGCCATTTGAAATAGTTTACTCAGTGTTTTTTTTTTTTTTTTTATAATGGTAAAAATGTCCTTTCAATTCCAGCATGAACGCATCCAAGGCCACTGAAAAAAGAGGAACGCTCATAGGATTGGTATTAGGGCTCTATCTTGGCAAGAGAAAAATGGCTTTTTATTTTTCGATTTACCGTCCATCTCTTGTCATTTGCTAATTATGCTAGCCAAGATCGACATAGCAATTCAAGCGAGTCCCATCAACCGGGTGGTCCCAGTTATTAGGAGGCATTTCTGTCGCCCAAAATTCATGAGTAGAAAGAAATGTATGTATTGTCTTGGAAGACTGTAGCCAGATACATATCTGAGACACCTGTCTTATTAATGTGCTGTGTTTGTTGTGAGCGGCTGCCTGCGTTGATGAGCCCAGATAATTGTTCAAATTCTCATCAGATCTATATTATATTTTGTTTTCTTTGGGTGTGGATCAATGAAGTCACTGGTCATGCATGCCAAGATCGATGACAGCCATTGCCATTCCACCGTGATGCCGTCCCTGCCCGATCTGTCTTCAGCCCCCATTTAAGTACGGGGAAAATGTTCTGTCTCTTGTAGGCAGCAGGTCCATAATTTATCTCCGATTCTTTCAACTATTCATCTTTATTATTATTATTATTGTTATCTTTACATGTATTTGTTTGGTTACAAGTGAATGTTTCTTTCGGACAACTGATCACCCCTCCCCCAATTGGAACAACAGCGAAGCGAGGGGAGGGAAGAGTCAGGTAGCGTGTCGAATATCTGTTTAGAATCATCACGTTTTTATTTTATTTTATTTTTGTTTTATCTCTCTGTGAGTCTGTCAAAAAGAAAAGACTTTCGGAGAATAATAAAGTATGTGATGGAAAAATGTGAACCGGGGACATTGCTCGGACAGCCAGCGACTCATCAGGCGACTGTTTTCTGTCTTTGTTTGTTAGGCCTTTAGCAAATATCATACATACGGGTCCATCTGTTTTTCACTCCATTTCGATGTGATTAGGTATCAAACTTACTCTCTTGAGAAACTCAGACAACCGTGAGATCGATATGAACCAAGATACTTAGGCAGTTGACTTGGAATCGTGTACCTTATTAGTGGTAGACACTACTTGTTCGCCCAATCGACGACATTTTCACAAAAGGTTTAGTGTAACAGCGGAAAAAAAATGTCGTATTTTCTTATTGTCAACTCTCCATAGTCCCTAAAGGCATAATATTGATGAAAGTTAGCTTCCCTAGATTGAGAATAAGGGTCTTCGTTTGTGTCCCAATCACTTTCCTCGTTGTTTGATTGAAAAAAAAAATGTTCAGATTCATAATGTTTCAAAACCATCCAAGGCCTAAAACGGTTAACCCTGGAGATGAAAGGAGCGGGAAGACGACTTGCTAAAAGACTCATCCTATATATATGACTACTCTCTTTTCAAGTAACATACATTACAGTGACAAACATATTTGCTTTTCTTGTTATCAATAGATCTAACTTATTGTCATAATATCATAGGTCTGTAACAGTTTCTTGTGGTAGTTTTAAGATCCAATCTTGTCAAAGAATCGCGCATTTTATTGAGCATAATAATTGCATGGATCTACTGCCAATGAAAAAATATATCCTCTTTATGATATGGTAATAGACTATCTTTCAATCTGAAAATTTAAAAAAAAATATATTCTTTAGAGACAATGGTTCTATGACATTTTTTTTTTTTTTAACGACATTCCCAGGGTTAAGAGCGAGACACTCAAAGACAAAGTGTTTATGATATGAACTGAAGGACAACGTGTAGCTTATAGTTATGATGACGATACATCAACCAAGGCCAGACACTGTTTGCTCAAACTATCATATCATTCTGTTCTGTTCAGTACAAACTCTGCAAGGGCCCAAACGCGGCAGCACAAAGCTCCTCCTGTTTATGGGGTCTTTGTTGGCCGTAAATCTCTGCCTGCGAGACAGCGTATCAGAGTGTTCATCTGCTAAATAAATATGTACGATTTTCCACAAGTAGGCCTCGCATATCTTGAGCACCAATATATTGACTGTAGTATTTTTTTGTGGACCTGTGCACAACAATGATTTACTCCGACGTTAATGTGCTTCTTGCAAGGGCCGCGGCACACATTATCAGATTGGGCAACATTTCACCGACGGCGGACTTTGAAATCAAGGGGCGATAATTTCCCCGTCTGTCTGACTGATCAGGCAAGAAAGGTGACTCAGGGAAGTACATGATTGTATTCGTGTACAGAACAGATTGTATATTATTTGCATTGTAATCCAGTGATAGAACTACACAGGTTGATATATTGAGGAGATTTGAAATAGCATGCCGAGCAGTTGTTGAAAGCAAGTAATTATATACATTTACTGTTTTTCTATATGTACAGACGGAAATTTACTTTGTAGTCCTGGTGTGAAGAAAGAGAGAGAGAGAGAGAGAGAAAGAGAGAGAGAGAGAGAGGGGGGGGGAGGGGGAGAATGGGGTAGGTCATTTCCCTTTGCCGAGTACAATGGTGTAATCAAATATTGTACGCGAAAAAAAACGTCATTTTAATTCATGTTATCTAAAACATAGAAAACAAAACAAAACAAACGTGAAAAACCTGTCACCATGAGAAAAAAAAAGTTTTATAAGATATTGATGTTTTGTTATTGTTGTTGTTGTTGTTGTTGTTGTTTTAAATCTGTTACCAGTACTCAGATTTCAAGGAAGAAAAACAATTGGTTCGTGTATTTTATTTTGTTTTTCATTTGTTTCAATGGTGTTAACAATGCTTGTATTTTACCTATAATAACAGACAAAGAGAAGTAATTTAGATGACCATCAAAATAATTCATTATATAATATGTCTTCTTTTGTCCCTTCGTTACAATCCGTAAGTATCCTAAAGAACTAGAATTCCTATAAGATAATGGTCGTTGCAAGCAAAGTTAAAGTCGTCTAACGTGAAAGACGTGAGGTAGCAAATGGAGAAAGAGTTCTGCTGTGCTCAGATTCAAGACAGATACATCGCTGTATTGAAAAACTCCAGGATTTCTTGTGTTGATGTACCAGTCTTCGATTTTACTTGAATTTAAAGACAAACGAACTGTCACCCCAGTCTTAAAGTGGCTTCTTAAAATGAATCTTAAACATCTCCTAACCTTTGGTCAGGAGAAGATTTGTATTTAATTGCGTTTGAGTTACATGTATTAATCATTTGGTCGAAGGATTTTAACGCCAGAACGCCAAATGCAGGCGCGCGAGCAGGCTAGTGGACGCACATACAGACTATTGAGAGGATGTGAGACAGCTAGAGAGAAAGACAAAGGACGAAGACTGATCGAAAAAAAAAAAAAAAGCAAGAACTAGCGCTGTTTGGAATAAAAAGAATGTGCTGCTGAAAATTTAATCTTCAAACTCAAGGCGAAATGGTTAGCCACCAGCAATTTACAGCGCCGCCGCAAACAGTTTTTCTTTTTTTTTTTTAATTCCTTCTTCTCTTTCTTTCTTTTTTCTGTCAAATTCCAGACAATTTAACCGCCGTTGAATAGAAATGCACCGAGACGCTTGAAATAAAAGAGTAAATAAAACATTCAAGAGGAAATCGGAACGAAATCAGAGAGAAAAATTGGCAGCTCCATTTAAAAAAAAAAAAAAAAGGGATTCCGTTGGTTCGCCGGAATTTGTATGTTTACATTATCGGTAATTGCCCGATAGAACACAAAGTAAATCCAAAAATGTTTGTCCCTGGAGAAAACACACACACACACACACACAGACACACACAGACACACACACACACACACACGCTCACACACACACACCGAAAAGTTTAATAGTTTCAAACCGTCGTCAGATTAAGAGTGGAAGGGGGGGGACGGATGGGAGGGGGGGGGGGGTGGGGATAGAAGGACGAAAGAGACAGAAAATATGCAAAGATTTCTGGGCGTTAATTAAAAACGCATCGTTTTATCGCCATTTTTAACATTTGGCAGGTGAGAAGAAATCAGAGTCAAGTAAAGAAGAACCAAGTGGTCCGACAATGTGGTATTGACTCGTTATGTCAAAACAGAAATGGTGGAGAATGAGTGGATGGATGGTGAGCAAAGTAAACGAGAGAATCAGTAAATACAGAGCTGGCTCTAGTGAATGCATAATTAATAATAATGAGAAACAAAATGGGATTGAGATCTCTTTTCTTTCTTTAATTTAAATTTTCTTTCTTTCTTTCTTTCTTTCTTTCTTTCATTCTTTGTTTCTCTCTGTGTGTTTCTTTCTTTTTGTGTTTCATTAAGGTTAAGTATTTGTAGGCCTTTCACTCTATGTGTAGACTATCTCAGCCATTTCTTGTGAGCAGGTTGGGCTCAAGTCTTTCCTTTCTTCTCTCGTTTCTCATTTTCAACATTTCTTGTCATACCATATGATATCTTGGTCCATATATCGGTTGCTATATAGTATAACTTTGTAAGATGATAGTGTCTACAGTGCTGTGGCCACTGTGTGCTGGTGCCAGAATATAAACCACAGTGTTAAACTATGAAATCAGTTTGGGCTCTAGACGCATATCAAACGCATCTGTTCAAAACAAACACAATGACAGAAATCTCCCCCTCCCCCTATTTTTTCCTTCTCTTTCTCTTTCTTTCATCCCCCCCCCCTCTCTCTCTCTTTCTTTCTTTCTCTCTCCCTGCCTCCAGAAAAAGAGGAATGAGAAAGTTGTCGAATGGGATGGGGTGGGGGTGGGAAGGGGACCCAGCACTGGACCCATCAGTACATTGTAAATGTAAGATGTTTATCAGCCCCGCCCCCTCTCTCTTCCACCCCAACCCCCTTTTTCCCTCTTTACGAGATCCAGCTACACAGCGTATCCAGCCACGTCCTGCAGTCTATCATTTTTTTTTTTACGAATTCACCAGAAGTGGATTTAATTGAAACAGATAGAGATTAATAACAAAAAAATGTAGAAATGGATTTCCTTGCCAGTCCTTCTGAGAGGTTGTTGAGTTTGTTCGGTTTGAGATCTTGTGGAAATCTCAACACTCAGCGTGCCAACGTCAACTGAAGTTGTTGTAACTTGTGCAGTGATCCATAAACAGAAATACGATCCTAGAAAATACGTAAATAAAAAATAGATAGATAGATAGATAGATAGATAGATAGATAGATAGATAGATAGATAGATAGATAGATAGATAG
>JBCAUA010591266.1:0-16237 GCA_038406235.1 Peronia verruculata
GAGTGAGTGAGTGAGTGAGTGAGTGAGTGAGTGAGTGAGTGAGTGAGTGAATGAGTGAGTGAGTGAGTGAGTGGATGCGTGGGTGAGTGAGCGAGCGGGCGAGCGAGTGAAATTTTAATCTGCTGACTGGCCTGTTGAAAAATTAGTTGTCTGAGGTATTTGATTCAAAAGTAAGACATGGAAACTGTTACCGCAACTTGATGACGCCATTCGGAAGAAAAGATTGTGTCCTGCCTATCTTTGGGCATGAAACATTTTCTTCAGATTTCAGTGATTTGCATCCCCGCATTTAGAGAGTTGATATTCAAGCATGGCGGCAGGGAGGGGATGGTTGGAGCAAGAGATTCGCCAGACCCTGTTCTTGTGACGTCACACACACTGTAAATTGCTCTGTGGACGCCAGGCTTGTCATTGTGGGAAGACAGAGAACGAGAACGCGGAAAATGAACTGAAAGACGGACGAAACAAGAAAAAGAGAGACAGAGAGAGGAGGGGCGAAGATGGTTGGGTGGATGTGATGTAGGAGAATGTTCCAGAACTATATCAGGTGAAGACAGGAAGGACAACGCCTCAGTCCAGGACAAGAGAGAATTCTGTGGAGGTGCTTGGGGCACAAGACATCCAGTTTGAGAGATGGTGTGATCTGGCAGATATGGTTGAGCCGATGGATGGGGAGTGGTGGGGGGTGAGGGCTTTATGGAGGAGGAAGAGAAGAATATAAAAGTGTGAAAGTAGAAGAGTGAGAGATGTACTAGCAATGAGAGGAAGAGTAAGGTGGGGGGGGGGGGGGAGGAGTGAGAGAGGGATGGGTGGCAGGGAGATGTGAAAGAGAAAAGATAGAAATGTGCGCAGAGGACACATCAACAAACTGAGATTGTGAAACTGAACGGTGCACAGATAGACAGACAGACAAACAGACAAACAGACAGACAGAGAAACGGACGGAAAGTGGACACACAGACAAACAGACAAACAAGCAGACAGACAGACAGACACACAGCAGACAAACGAACAGACAGACAGACAGACAGGCAATGAAACAGAATGACAGACAGCAACAGGAAAGAAAGACCAAAGCAGATGACAAACTGACAAAACACAACCATAACTACACAGACGGTGAGAACAGGGAAAAGACAGACAGTACAAGAGAATCGCAGACCTAAAGTTACACTCTGACCTTTGAACCGATAGATGTGTCAATTTGCCCTGGAGAAATCAATATCCCGGCCTGCAGAACGACCGAAGAAACTAAATCCAAAAGTAGAAAACCGTTTTGGAGGAGGAAGGAATGAATAAAACAAGAGAGAAAATAAACGATTTTAATTTAAAAAAAAAATAAAAAAAGGATATTGCTGGGATTAAGAAGATAGAAAAGAATGAAAATAAAAAGGTAGACCTATCTTGTAATTTTTTATTCTTTTTTTACGTTGCCTGAACAAGGAACAAAAATGCCAAACCGATGGCGAAAAGAAAAGGACAAACCGAAAGTGAAAAGAGATATAGCCATTAAAACAGGCGGTGTAAAACAAAGGAAGAAGCTGAGAGGGAAGGCGAGAAAATGTCATGAATTATGAATTATAGGAAGTGTGTGACAGTGTCGCTGTGACCAGGGTGGAGGACAGAGCGAAATGTCAGCCAAGGTCTTGAGCTATCACAGAACGTGGGAAGGTTTGCAGAAAGGCTGGCTATGAACGTGGGAAGGTTTGCAGAAAGGCTGGCTATGAACGTGGGAAGGTTTGCAGAAAGGCTGGCTATGAGCGTGGGAAGGTTTGCAGAAAGGCTGGCTATGAACGTGGGAAGGTTTGCAGAAAGGCTGGCTATGAACAGAAGTGAAAGAGAAAACTCATAAGGCAGAACACACAAAAAGGGAAATTCTGTTCCTGGAATATAGCAAAGCAAAACCAGCTATGAACAAAATAAAGTCCATTTATCTTTGAGGGTTAGTAATTATTTAACGGTACACAATACTATTATGTAACTTTCTTACAAATTCATACGCTCGTACAGTCTAAAATGCCTTCTATAGTTTAACCCATGTTATTGGCAGCTCGTATAGAGACAACAGGCGAGCCACCTACTCCGTATGCACATTCCGTAATTATACATCAGTTGTCGGTTCTTTCGTTTGGCCTCCGTCACTGTCCTGTGATATTTCTCACCCTGTCGCCCAAAACGGGAAGTTTATAGGTCATGGTTTTAGTCAAATTGAGGTCAGGATAGGCAGAGCTGCAGCTCAGTAGAGGATTATCCAACAGTCAAGAAAATTCAGTCCAACTGCTAATGCTTAACATGGTGGGTGAACAGAGCAAGGCTTAACTGCAAACTACTGTGTCAAAATATTCATTTAAGGCAGGATCTTGTAATAACAGTAAATGTACATCAATACATAAGATTCCATGGAAACTCTGAGAATCTCCGCCGTTTCGTCCCCCTCTTTTGTATGAATTATATATTTAAAATGACTGTGTCCAACTCCGACATGGCTGAAACCACATTCGGCCTGGACTTAAAGATGCGTGATGGATGCCCTCCAACATTAGAGAGAAAGTATAATACTATGCCTTATCAAAAAGCAATAAACCTGAAAGGTTTGACAGATCACACAGCACGAAGGGCATAAACTGTAAACTAGACACAAACACCGACAGGCAGGGTTAATAATATCTACTTAATCTACCGACAAACGATATCAAGGTTAAATTATAGAACAGACAAACAGACAAACAAACAAAAAGATAAGCATACAAAGTGAGAAAATAGAACACTAGCTCCTGAGAAAAAAACACACACACACACACACAAAAACGTAGAACTCCGCTCAGAGTAGTTCCTCTAACCCAATAAACCAAGTTTAAGGCTGAGCGCTTTGCCAAAAAAAAACTTAAAATGACATCAAGAAAATGAAATGAATATTCAATAGATAAAACAAGATCGAGACTGGTGGACTGACCATCAGCTGATTGACTGCTTGACTGTTTGCTTGACTGACTAAGTGACTGACTGTCTGACTGAGTGACTGACTGTCTGACTGACTGACTGACTGACGGACTGACTGACGGACGGACGGACCGACTGACCAATCCACCGACTGACTAACTGACTTACTGATTGATTTAGCCGACTAAGCGAAGACTGGCGAACTCACCAAGGAAGTGACAGACACAAGTGAGTGACCCAGGACTGACAGAGAGAGGTCCACAGACTCTCCAGTGTCATGCAGCCAGGCTGGAGGGAAAGAGAGGAAGGGACGGACAAGCAAAGACAGAGAAACTGAGTAATTCTGCAGGCAGTCACCACTAGGTCGCTACACTCATTCTGACACTGATAGCAAGAAACAAGGTGTCAGCAACAAGTGAAAGATGAAAAAATGAATATGGAGATCACAGAGAGAGAGAGAGAGAGAGAGAGAGAGAAAGAGGGAGAGGGGGGAGGTCTCGATCAATCCAAATGACAAAGAACATCCCGATATATATTTTGAACAAATGAATACCGGTATTGTATTGTATGAGCAAGAAATGGATGTTTTCTCTGATAAAAAACTGCGGAGCACATTTGAATAAAGGTAATTATTCTTTTAAAGAAAGACAGAAGGAAAACAATGATTGCAGTGGAATGCGTGAAATGGAATTTGGAAATTAGGATATAATGGAAATCGTCGGTGCGATGTAGCGGAACTATTAGATGTAGTTTTCTCACGGTGTGCAATCACTTAGGCGTGCAACAAAAATTGAACATTAGGCCCACAATGAGAGAGAGAGAGAGAGAGGCAAAATGATGAGAATGTTGGAGAAACAGGCAGAGGTGGTAAGATAAACTGATGTTGAGGAAAAAGAAAATGTATGAGGGATTAATGAAGTCACTTCAATGTCGATATAAAACAGATCCAGTCGACAAAAATGATGACGTGTGTTAAATACTTCACCAAAATAAATAAAAAATAATATTAGGTTAGAATGCGCACACACACACACATACACACACGCACATACACACAGAGAGAGAGAGAGAAAAAAGAATATTTTACACTAGAAGACAATACAGAATGAAACCCCCTATAGAAAACCAATATTATTCAGATTCAGATGGCATCTTCATGGACAAAGAATAAAAGACCATCTATTGGAACAGAAGGGCGGGCTCGTGGTATTTGTAAGACTAAGCAAAGAGATGACGGGAAGCAGGAAGAGGTGGTTATGGTTTTTATAAGCTTTTCAACCTCCTGTGGTGGTGGTTATCTCAGCTGTCCAACAACCGTGGTCAAAAAATAACATAACACTATTGTGTTCTGTGGATTGTTATACTAGCAGGAAGAGATAAATAGACAAACATTTATGTACCTACAGGCAAGACATCACGAACATATACACACACAAAATGTAACACATACACACATACACACACACACACAGTACGATATAGATACAGTGGGGAGGGGAGGGGGAGAAAAAAGACAGAAAGAGGTATAAAGAACAAAAACATAAATAAAAAAGAAATGAACAAACGAGGAGAGACAGAAAGCTGGGGGGAAAAAAATACAACCAAAAAGAAAAGAAAAAATGAGAAGAGTGGAAGAGGGATGAGCAAGGCATGATGTCCGTCTGGCCCTCGTATCGATTTTCTCCTTGGCGCTGGTGCTGCTCTCCAGCCTCCAGTCCAACCTTGACCTCTAGCTACACCCCCCCCCCCCCCGCCCACATGTTGAAACAGCTGCCCATCTATGCAACAGGGAGACAGATGAGAAAGACAGAGATAGAGGGGGACTGGAAAAGATGAGCTGCGCCAAACACGTGTGAAATGAGAAGATGGTCTATCTATCAACCACTGTGTTCCTAACAGGGAAAGGGGGGGGGGGGGGTGATCTCGTCTATCTGTGTTGTTTTACCGGAGTAAAAGTGAGCACTGTTGGTAGGAAAAGAGTGAGTGAGTGAGTGAGTCAGTGAGTCAGTGAGTGAGTGAGTGAGTGAGTGAGTGAGGGAGGGAGGGAGTGAACAAGCATTTGGGTGAGTGTATGCGAATAAAATATCCACGTGCGTATACAAATTTAAAAAAAAAAAAAACTTGAGAAACAGGGACACAGGAAATGAGTGAAGGGTGAAGAGATAAATTATTCATGTCATATTTATATTCAGAGGTTGGACGTAAACATAAATATTTATATATGGCGTACATGACTACATGTTTCAACTGTGAACATGAACAGTTTTGCCTCTTGAAACAAAGAAGAGACGGCGGCTGGGAAAGAACGAGAAGAGAGAGAGAAAGGGAGGTTAAGGGAGAAGGAAGGAATGGTGGTAAAGAAGGCATGAGAGAAGAAAGAAGTAAGAAATGAAAGAAGGAGGAAGGAAGTGAATCAAGAATGAAAGGAGAAAACGAAGAAAGGGGAGAAAGAAACAAGGAAGAGAAGACACAAAAAAAAGAAAGAAGGAAAAAGAGAAAGAAACAGGGAAAGAAACAACAAGAAAGAGAGGAAAGAAAACAAGAAACGGAAGAAACAAGGACGGAGAGACGGAGGGAAGAAGGAAGAAACAAGGCCGGAAGGAAAGAAGGGAGAACCACAGAAAGAAGGAAGAATCAAAGGAGTGAAAAAAAAGAAGGAAGAGAGGACTCCAATGTCGGGAGGGTGGAGAAACTCAGAGAAATGGCTCCGATAGTCAATATTTCCGCTGGCTGAGACTGTGATTGATGAGAGAATGACCCAATTCTTGCAATGTTTCTGCTGATGGCCTTCTCTCGGACAATGGAGATAAGTCGATTATTCTACTTTCTGTGGTTCAAACCTCTCTCCTTGTACCACCATCCTCCCCTCCTCCCCTCCCTCCTCCATCCTCCCTGTTCGTTGTCGCCGAGTTTCTGCCTCAGACTCCCGCGGATGACCAAAATTGTTTGTTGTTTGTGTTGGGGTTTAACGACACAACAGCGCGATCATAGCTATGGTGTGCCACACACGGTAAGATACGTTACACGTCAAGAAGAAGAAGAGAGGAAAGAAAGCGGGACAGAAGACAGGAGCAAGGAGAGAGTAAGAGAGAGAGAGAGAGAAAGAAACGCGGGAAAAGGGGGCGGGGTTAAAATATCCTATTGGAAAAGATTTTTTTCTAATAACGATTTCTTGTAGTTCCCTGTTACAACAAACAATCTGTCACGAACTTTGAATGGATGTTGATAGCATATGGGTGTTAGTCGTGACGTTGTAAGTGGTGATCAGGCGGTGAACACATACAGGAATGGAGAAATAAGAACTGGAATCCTCGACGTCGAAATGATGCAGAATGTATTGCAGGTGCTTGGTAACACTACAAACTTCTGGGCAGCTGTCTAACTCTGCTGCAAACCGCTCACTGCATTCCACTATCACGCATGGCCCCTTACTCTTTGCATGAGCCCTGAAATATAGATGCATGCCCGTCTGGAACCTTCCTTCTCTAGAATTCTCTCAAAGCTACTAGTTTTCGCTACATCCTTCTAGATAACAACTACTAGATCTATCACTACATAAAACCGTGACCTTGTACTTCACATACACAAGATCAGACACGATCGATGACGCAATATTTCCACGGGCCAGCATATGTACACTCACAACACACACTCGCACGTATTCAACATGTATAATCATGATTCGTTACACAAACCAACAAATAAACATTACGTAAGAGTAAAGATTACCGGTTACCAAAGACATCGGAATGCAAAATTTCCTTGTTGGCAAATATATGTCCCTTTTACGAACATTCCCTGTTAATAAAGATTCAACAGAGATTTCTTGTCGGCCAGCATTTCTTATCAGGAAAGATTCCCTGTTTTTAAAATTCCCTGTTAAAAATATCCTGCGAACAAAAATTCCTTGTATTAAACAATTCCCTGTTAACAAAGATTACCGATAAGACTGGAGTCTTGACTTGAGTGAACATTGCAGGCACTCCCTCACAGATAATGTGGAAAATGTTGCTAAGCTCTGATGTTGCTGTAGTTTGCCCTAAGCTTTGATTCTGTCATTTCTCTTTCCGTATCTTCTTTCCGGATCACACAACAAACTCATTCAGCATTTCACAAGTCTTATCTTGTGGGGGGGGGGGGGAGAGAAATAAGAAGGTCGCAGGCTGGAAGGAGAGAGGGGGGCGGGGACAATTTCTCGAAATCGAGAGGAAATGCATTTCAATATTGGAAAATTTTAAGAAAAGTAAGAGAGCAAATAAGAGATTGGGAGAGAGGGGGAGAAAAGAGAGAGAGAGAGAGAGAAGAGAGAGAGGGAGGAGATGAGAGAGAGAGAGAGAAGGGGAAAGAGAATGAGACAGAGAGAGAGTGAGACAGAGATAGAGGGAGAGAGAAGGGGGGTAAGAAAAAGAGAGAGAGACAGAGTGAAGGGATTAGGTAGAAAAGGAACAGAAAGAGAACTAGATAAAAAGAGAAAACAGTTTGATAACCACACATAATATCAATGCTTACGACACAGTCTCTAAACAAGTTGAATACCTGAACTTAACATTCCAGAAGAGATCGACCGACCAGGTAAGTCAGCCAGTTACCCTAGTTACCACACGACCTTTAACTTATCGCACAGACAATTTACCCACCCACACTGCCATCGTTTAGCATCACATAAGCTCGGCTATCGTCGTCACTGACAACATCACAAGTTGTCTTCAGCCATTTCACATCCTCTTAAATCTGATGGCGGTGACGAATGACAGGAACTGTTTTTCACTCTGGCTCACAGTTTTTCTCCTTCTAGGCCTCATCGAGATTACTCATAGTATTATTATTTATTATTATCATAATTTTTATTATTATTTTGAGAGTAGTTTTTCTCCACACCTCTGCATTGATTACCATTTCAAATTTCTGCTGCACAAGGCAAGAAAGAGAAGGAAATGTGCTTTACATAGCATTGTTTCTTACATTCACTACCTCAATGTGACAAGTTTCATGAAAATGGTCTGTAAACCTCCTCTGTCAGCGCCATTTCCGCCTACTCTTCATCCAACTGTCAACAGCCAAGGATTCTTTAACGAGCGTACCGGACACACGCGATCTCGGAAAATATTCGCCTACTTCTGAGAAGTCTAGACGTCGGACTTTCTTGTCCAAGAAACCATTGAGTCAGTGAAGAAAAAGCAAGGTTTTCCATCTTCGTATCCTTCCCACCCCACGATGACTGACAAGGATCTTCGGGTCGAACCCACAGAACAGGACGTGAGTCGTTCACTACGAAGCAGATGCCAAACCCCATGGCCATGGCGACCTCCCTGCCACAACAGACAATCTACCCCGGAAATATGTATCTGCTTGTTTGTTTGTGTTGGGGTTTAACGGCACATCATGATCAACACGATCACGGCTATCTCGTGCCTGACACGGTGGGTGAGGATCTATAATAATGTAGTTGATAATGGCTTTAGATTAGAGCCTGTCAAACAAGAGAGTTGCTTGACCGCTGTTGGAAGTGCAAATAACAAATATAATACAGATTATATGAGTGCTCAAGAACTAAGCAAATTCTTAAAATTAGTCAATGAGATTTCAAGTTCAAGAGTTCGTGAGAGCCATTTCTTGCAATTCCTCCGCAACTATGCCATTGTCTTGGAGAACGCATATTTATTTTTATTAAAATAAGATACATCATTAAAATGAATGAATAATAGACATATGAATCAACATAAAGTAAATCAATAAATGTTATATAAATAACTACATAACGGAACAAATAAAAACCTGTGTAAATTAATCCAGAACCAATGATCTACCTGCTAGGTCGAGTCCATATTACCTCACGGAGGTAAAAATTACCCCCAACTTGAGAAACTTCGCCTATCCTGACAACCCTTTTTTAATCAAGGCTTGGAGCTGGAGTTTCTTTCCTTAACCAAGTACAAAGTAGGAGTGCTTAGCCAGAGTAAGTAGGTCTATCTCACTTCAAAGGTACAGGCCGAAGTTGATTTACTGCCAGTGTAAAAAAAAAAAAAAAATCAGCAGGGATGCCAAGTCAGAAGTGCAGTGGAAACGGTGCCAACAAAGCTAACGATACCTGGATACCACTCCACCTGTCACCTGCCAAATCTTTGCTGCTGGAGATTTTTTCATGAGATCACAGGAAACATTAGCACATCATAAGTAACTGATGTAAACATGTATATCGAAGGAAATGTACATAAATCAGCTGACAGACTGGAGAAAACTCCAAAGTCCAGCACAAACATCTGCAATAACTGTAGGCTTTGAATGGGTCTTAGTTCCGTACAAATTATGGGAGGCTCCGGGAAAACCAACCACATGAGATTATTCCTCAAATTTTCATGAATCGGTGAACTGATGAGTAACATACGAACTGAAAGTTCGCTTATTCAAAGATTTCCCTGCATTTTCCAATTATCTTATTCAACATCTGGGATATATCGTCAGTGCAATAGACAGATAACTACAGTAACAATACCATATGTTATATAACTACAGTAACAATACCATATGTTATATAACTGCTTCACATATGTAGATGAGACAGGCAAACGTGAATTAAATGCTCATCATAGTACGCTGGTAAAAATATCCTCGATTGTTAAAAAAAAATTATGTCCAAAACCAGGACTTTCCCAAACATTGATCACTGTTTACAAGGAAATGCTTAATACTTGCAACAGAGGACTGGACATCTGTCGTTTTCATCTGTGTCTCTGAATATATATACATTCAAACCATTGTGCCTTTCACAAACACGTCATTGAATCAGTAACGTGCGCGACATCCTCATTGATCAGTCCAGATAGAGCGCATTAGGAGGATAATTAAGGGCTATTCGTTGATTAATGACGCACAGGTTACAGTAACTTCTATGGTCCAAGAGAACTCGTTTGACTTCCAATACCGTGCAACTGCAGTAAGAATCGTTGGATATGTCCATAGTTGTGCACTGGTATCGTATACTGAAATTTTGTTGAACAGTTTTCGGCAATAATATAAGCTTAGCTACCGTGGGACAGAAGAATGCCTGTAACTAGATCGAAATGGTCTTCAATTCTGACAGATTCCTTTACTACAGTTATGTGATGAGTTTAGTTGAAGGATATTGAGACACATAGGGTTAAGGCTTTTTATATTACTTAAGACCACCAAGACAAGATTAACTGAAGCCCATAATGCAATCTATGCCTAAGAGAGCTGTGAACAGAAAATTTTCCAGAGTATTTCTCAGTCCCTCATCAAAACGTAGGAGGCGCTCACTCGTGAATCATAGATGGAGGAGTTGGGTAAATAAACACCTGGACAAAATTCCACCTTCGCGGAAAAGAAGTGAAAAAAATAATTTTTCTTCCTTCCTATTTGTATGCACCGAGTAAAGATGTGTGCAGTAGATAAAAGGTAACCAAAAAGACAGCTGCCCGCCCACAAGTGGCTGGATTCCAAATTTAAACTTAACAATACCCACAGGTATTATAAAAAACCACACACCATTTTTGTTGGCATTCGTGTACAAAATGGGATGACTGACACGAACAAAAAAATAAAAATGAATGGATAATGTATCAGTTCTCAAAAAGAATTATGCCCTAAAGAGCATAACAATGACATTTTATTGTTCAAATCTTCATAAGTCACTAGGATATCGAGTTAATGTGCCTGCTTCCTGGTGGTGTGCTGAGATTTTACAGCCTGGCAGCAGGATTCCAGTTATTTTGCGAGTGTTCCTGGTGTTGACAGCACTAGGTCACGTTAGACACGAACAATCTCCTCTTTGGGATGATCTCAACGTCCATTTCTGTAGATTCCCTCCATACAGAAAACTACATCATTAGGCTTAGAGCTGGGATACAGGATCAGAATTAGGATTGTTTCATCGTTTCATTAAGACAAGGAGAGCTTTCCTCCAAAGAAGCAAGTCTATAATGATTGACCCGGGTTGCACGAGCGACTTTTCGGTAGGCCTACTTAAATGACAACACATCCACTCACTCACTGATCCCTTCCTTCTCGACCCCTCCTCTCCCCCTCCTCTCCCCCATCTCTCCTCCTCTCCTACTCCTCCTCTGCCCATCCTTTCCTCTTTTCCATTCAACCACCACCAAAGACAGTACAGACTCCTAGACAACTCTCATAAATAAGAGGAAGGGAAACGTGACCTACTTCTTTATGGACGGAGATCTGATAGACAGAGACAGGGAATCATCATTAGCCCAGATGTAAAATATCAAAAAGGCCTCATTTCAGGGAGTTATCTCTCTTGTTTGTGTTTCAAACATGGAAAAGAATTACTTATATTCTTCTGTTTTTTGCATTAAAAGCCAGGCTGGATTGATGGCTTGACTTTGATTTTCTCTTTAGTGCTAACTTCCATTTCCCTTCCCGGCTCTAATCGATTTTCTGATTCGTTTACCAAAGATTTTATTATTAGCGATAAAAGTCAACAAACACTTTCGCTTGCTAATGATTCAAGCCCTCGCATTCCACAAAAACAGTGTATGTCTATGGTAGTACTCACAGTGTATGTCTATAGTAGCACTCACAGTATATGTCTATGGTAGCACTCACAATGTATGTCTATGGTAGCACTCACAGTATATGTCTATGGTAGCACCTTGTCAAGTGGAGGATCGAGACGTACTTTCCTAAATTATTATGTAATAAGAGCCGTTATACCCGCTCTGTTACTACCAGGCCTCAGTCGTGTATTTCACAGCTGCACTTGTGTGTTGACTTGGTACATAATTAAATAGCCCAGTTGGCTTCGTTTGTAACTGCACTTGTATAATTATCCTCTAATGCACGGAATGTTGGCAGTGAACATGCTACGTTCTAGATACACCTTCACATGAGCATTATTCATGGTATGATTTTAATATATATATATTTTTTTTAAATAGTTTGTTTGGTGTTATAGCAAACGAAGGTATCAATGAAGTGACTGGATAGCGGAAAACTGAAAACTCATGATGAAAAGGGGCTTGGGAGGAGTCGAGATTTGATTGTTTTTGGGGGGGGGTCCAAACTAACGCATGAAATTAAAGCTAGCTTTTTTTCTTTTTTCAAGATTTCTGAAGCACGTGTTGAACTAATACTTAGATCTACTTTGTCTCCGACCAGCAGGGCGATTATTACCCTCTGAACATGCTTGGCTGGACCTTGCTGGACATGGCAATCTTGACATTGCATGCACAGACACCTTCACTTGATGGTTTACGTCATGACAGATCGTGCCACATACAAACCACAAATCACAGGGTAACAAAGGATATTTTGTTTGTTTGTTTAAGTACAGCTAGAGAGACCTGCCACATGGACATTCAGCCAATAGAGAAGCACAGTTCTACCCAGCACAGTAAAGACATACAAAATAGGTAATTGCTATATCAGAAAGAAGCTGTACTCAAACTGAAAGACCAAAACCGATCACGGCTGAAGCAAATGTTTCGGTCAACATGCGAGATCGAAAGAAAATCCATGTGTTGTAAATCCTCATATTCTCTATTATATTCAAAAAATGCGACAATTCATGCTTTAAACATGCAATTTAACACCACCCTCTGTATTTCCCAAGTCTTATAGTTTGACATGTAATGTTTATTTAAGCTTAGCAAACAGCTTACCTTTCACACAGAACAAGATCCACAGATTTTCACAGCAACTTGACAACATAGGATCCTTCTCAAAGTGGTATTTAAGTGACAAGATGTTTGCCTAGATAAGTATGGCCTGGCCTGCACTGTGAGATGTGCTCAGCTCATGTGTTTGTTCAAAATGTTACCAGTAACCTAAAGCAGGATGGCAACTTTTGTCTTCTACCCAATGACGCAACCGACTCGACTTAAGTATTTACATTCTTTTTATAGATCATTATTTGGTATAACATGGTCTGTGTTTGGCGTGAATGCACAGCTATTACAATAGTCAGTCGTGCAAAGCCAACTTTGACTATTCTTGCCATCAAGTGCAATCGATTCAATTCAGGCTATGTGATTTTGATTTAAACTGGTTAGAAGTGAATTCGTAGACATCTTAGTGCCCATCAAAAGCTAGCGGATAAATAAAAAAGATAAATGAAATTGGATGCACACGCACCTGGTGCCATTGGGTTAAGGGTTAGGGTTTAGTTAGGGTTGGTTAGAGTAAGGGTTGGGGCTGATTAGTCCATATTATGCAGATATGGTACCTGTCCAGCCCTGAGTTATCGATGTCTGATTGTGTAAGAAAAGAAATTGACTAGAAGTCACTGTGACCTGTGACGGGTACGAGAACTTTCTGTGAAGAGCTGACATCTGAGCACAAAACTGCCACAGAATTTGAAATAACCAAACATAACACAATAAAGTGAAGAAGAGATCGTCAAGCCTTGAGCATTTTCCTTCATTTCTACTTCAAGGCAACTGCAAATTGATCAAACCCAATTTCGTTAACAAGAAACCACACAGATAGCAAATAATTTTCGCCCCCCTCCCCTGTATACAGCTAGAAGGAGATATTGAAGGATTTCATTCTTCTAGGCCCCGTGAACACACACTTAACTCGTGGCTGACAATTGTTTCAAGTGGCCAGGACAGTTTGTCTGTCCCAGTTGTAGTTGAGGTCAAGAGGTTTTACACTCACCACGCTGGGCACTCACGATGTCTTTGCTGACTTGATGTCCATGGCAGACACATGTTTAGGTATGTGCCATGATCAGACGAACGGCTGCATTTGCCCTGAGAACAAGGGTATGGGGTTCAAATCCCAATAGTGGGAGGCTTGTTAAGTTGCTCTACGTTAGCGTTATGCCCAAAGTACTAGGATCAAATCCTAGACTTTCTATATATCAATATTATGATGAATGAATTTTCGATAGCCTATAAAAATTTCAAGGGTGGACGATTCTTGACATTGCCATGTGTTGTCTGGAAAGTGAAAAAGCGACCTGCCATGAGGACAAAAACCAAATCTCGGACTATTTCATCGTACGTCAAATATGTGGCCGCCAGTTCACATCCCATTTTAGCCTGAGAACCCCTATGAGGGTACACAATAAATGAAATAAGTGCTAGGTTGGACTTTGTCGTTAGCGATGATACTGTAAATCAGACTGTCACGACCTTTCTGGATGCTGATGTTGAATGGGTGTTAGTCGTGACCTTGTAAGTGGCCATCAGGCTGTGAATACAGATGTGAAGCACACAGGAACAGTGAAATGAGAACAGGATTCTCCAGCCGCGAAATGATACAGAAATTATTGCAGGTGCTTGATAATCATACAAACTTCAGGCCAGCTGTCTAATTCCGATGCACACAGCTCTCCCACTGCTTATCTGCTATCATGCATCGCTTCACTCTTTGTACGAGCCTTCATGATCATATATAGATGCTAGCCCGTCTAGAACTCTCTCTCTCTCTCTCTCTCTTTCTTTCTTTCTCTCTCTCTCTCTCTCTATCTCTGTCTCTCTCTCTCTCCAGCATTTTCCACAAACATCTAGTCGTTGCTACAACATTCTCTCCCAGTAATATCAGCTACAAACAAAAATAAAATCGTGACGTAGTACACATCATGACGTACTACGCACACACGAGATGTACACCATTCTGCATAAATGCGTAGAAAGTATCTCAGACACGTTCGATGACGCAGTGTTTCCACGGGCCAGCGTATGTGCACACACGTCCATGGGCTCAGTGTATATGACCACGATCTGCTAAACCGTTCATATCGCACACACGTATACCCAACATAATAATATATTTAATCATGATTCGTTACACACACACATTCGCCTTACCTAGAACAATGTGAAAGTATTACGTTCATCAGTTGTGGACAAAATGAACTCATGAGAACAAAGCATTTTTTCCCTATTATCTGATGCTGCCAACGTTTGCTGTGCCTTATTTTAAACGAGAAGGTAAACTTTGCTAGACCAAGAAAACTCCAGAACACGATGAATGATAACTTGTGTCATAATTATGGTTGTCGGCCTCACAAATGAAACTCTGAGAATTTTTGCCCAGCCTCACACCGGATCACTTTACAACAAAAACGCGATGCATTAGAACAAACACAACTAGGCCATGTTTCCTAATAGAGCTTTGAGAACATGGTGATTTAAACCGTGAGAAAATGAAACATCTCAATATTATTTCTGCATCCTTTTATTCGTTTTCTTAGAACATCAAAGCAGAAAATTTGAGATTGTTGTTAATTCTAAATGCAGTTATTTACATTTCTAGACAGGTGGGAGAATTTTAAGGGCGGGGGGGGGGGGGTAAAAATGAAAGAAGAAACAAGTGATGGAGGACTAAAACTCAAAGGACAATGATAGAAAGAACAGGGCAGCAAGTTATTAGATAAAGAAAGAGACAGCGTGCATAAACAAAGAGACAGAAAGACAGACAGAAAAACAGTGAGAGAGAAGACATATATAGAAAGAGACACAAGCACCCAGACAAAAAAGAAATACAGATCAAAGGCAGACAGACAGTAAAGGAGACAGTACGTAACAAAAAGACACCTAGTAAAATGACAAATGGTGCCATTGACAGAATGACAGAATGACAAAAGGTATAAGAATGAAAGACGGAGGAAATCTTCAAGACCTAGATATACGCCAGAGTTAATAAAACCATTAAAAAAAAAAGAAAAAGAAAGAAAGAGTGATGCAAAAACCATCTGTTCTAGTCAATCAACTCATTCATCCAAAGCTACGGTTGCCTCCCCTGGCGTATTTTTCCCCGTCAATCTCATCTGATGTATGGCTCCTCAGACTTACCTCCCTTGCTCACACTGCATAACCCAGTTATCTGCCCATGGTGTGCTTGACTTGCAGGAAACCACTAGACTTGCCCCCCCCCCCCCCAAAAAAAAAGAAGAGACAAATTGGGAGAAGGAACAAAAAGAAGAAGATGTAGGAAAAGAATAAAGGAGAATAGACAGGATGAGGAGAAAGGGGGTCAAACTGCACACATAACAGAGCTATCGATGTGTATCGTCTATCAGTGGTCTCACTGTGTCATATCATACAAACCAGTAGAGCACAAATTTATACTATCTCTCAGGAGCACACATTTATACCATCTCTCAGGAGCACACATTTATAACATCTCTCATTAGCACACATATACCATCTTTCAGGAGCACACATATACCATCTCTCAGGAAGACATATTTATACCATCTCTCAGAAACACACATTTATACCATCTCTCAGAAACACACATTTATACCATCTCTCAGGAGCACACATTTATAACATCTCTCATTAGCACACATATACCATCTTTCAGGAGC